>VJMY01000318.1:0-84376 GCA_009869795.1 Neelides sp. FZ-2019
ACTCGGTGGTTGAAGAAGAAAACAATTTATTGGTAGTTCCATCTTGAATTGAACTTTCATCTGACGGTGTTGTTAAAGGAAATTGAGTGGACTCAGTTCCAAGTGAAGACTTGTAAATGGAGTCAAGTGTACTTGTTGTGTCTAACAACTCAATAGGAGTAGTGAGGTCTTTAGCGTCAATTGAAGGAGACGTCGTAGACGCTGTTGTTGACTCAAATGGAGATCCAGTTTCACCACTTTTCTCTCCTGGTAACTGTGTAGGGGTAATGGAGCTTTTAATAGGATTCTTAGATGAAGTCTCAGAAGAAACTGTTGAGCGATCGGTTGGGTCAGGTCTAAATGTCGCGTTTCTTATTTCATTATAAGTTTGATTAGCGCTTTCAATGTCGGTCCTTGGGAGGAGAGGAGAAATTGTTGTTTGGATTTCATACTCAAGTGTTGTGGAATCAGATCTCACTAAAGGAGAACTGAATTTCGTGGAAGCTTCTGTAGGGAAAGCTGTATTTGACTCCACTATTGTTGTTTGACTATCTGGAGCTAAAGTCGTGAGAGAGAAATCTTGGCCAATTGTGCTTTCTTCAATATGACTTGAGGAAGAAGGAGAACTAGATTTAATAATAACTTGAGGAGTGAAAGTTTTTTCTGTATTTGAATTCATTGTTGTTTCTGTAAATGAATTCATGTTTGTTTTTATATTTGAGTCAATTGTCGTTTCTGTTACTTGAATATCCGGAGCCAAAGAGGGAATTGGCATTTGAGGAGTGGTGGTTTTTTCAATGCCATCTTTCGATGAAGGAGAGGTCGATTTGATCATTGTTGTGAAAGTCGCGTCTCTGTTTGTATTATCACTTATTTCTGTGACTGACGGAGTTGAATGAGACATTGTGGTTTCGTCGATGTCTTTTCCAGAAGAAGAAACAGAATATTCCGTAGTGAAAGCACTCGGCTCTGTCTTTGAACTCGTTGTCATCGTTGTTTCTTTTTGAATGACAATTTCCGGAGAAGTATTTCCTACTGGTAGTTGAGAAATTGTAGTGTCCTCATTGCTAGCTCCTGAAGTAGTAGAATATTGAATGGAAGGTACTGTGGTGAAAGTTGCTGGTTCGGTATTTGTTGTCACTTCTGTTTCTTGTACAGGACCTTGAGGAATCGTGGTGTCCTCAATGGGAGTTCTGGAAGAAGAAATCGAACTAGATTTGGTCGTTCCTGTACTGAATTCTGTAGTTGACTCCATTGTTGTTTCTTTTATTTGAACATCCGGAGCTGAAGTAGTGGCAGAGGATGTTTGAGGAATTGTGGATTCATCCATACGAGCATTTGAGGAAGGAGAACTTGATTTGATAGAAACTTGTGTAGTGAAAGTAGCAGTTTGGATATTTGGAGATGAAGTCGTTGAAAATAACATTTGAGAAATGGTAGTTAGCTCAATGTCATCTCTTGATGTAGGGGAGCTATTGAGAGGAGAGTTAGTAGCTAAAGTTGCCTCAGTATTGGAATCTTCAACAATTTCTGTAACTGAGGGTGTTGAATAATAAATTGTGGTTTCCTCCATGTCTTTTTTAGAAGGCGAAGCTTTTGAAGCGAAAGCAGTTGTTCCAGTATTTGAATCAATAGTTGTTTCTGTTATTCGAATATCTTGAGACAAAGTAGTGGAGAATGGCATTTGAGAAATGGTGGTTTCCTCTATTCCATCTCGAGGTGAAGGAGAGCTGAGCTTTGTTGCAAATTTTGTAGTCGCATCTATATTGAAATTATCGCTCATTTCTGTCATTGAAGACATTGAAATCATTGTAGATGTTGAATGAGTCAATGTGGTTTCCTCTATGTCTTTTCTAGAAGGTACAGACGTGGATTTTGAAGATTCAGTGGTGAAAGCAGATGTGTCTGTTGATTCAGTTTTTGAATCAGTCGTAGTATCTCCTACAACTATATTATCTCTTGCTAAAGTAGTTTGAGAAATTGTAGTTTCCTCTTTGCCAGAAGAAGGCGATGAAGTCAATTTAATTGAAATCTCGGTTGCCGACCTCGTTGGAATGTTAGTTAAATCTTCATTTGCCTCATTTGTTGTCATTTCTGTTTTTGAATCAATTACAAATTGCGTAGTTGAAATTGGTTGTTGAGAAGCTGTTGTTTCATCCATTCCAGTTCTGGACGAAGGAGAAGTTGATTTAATTAAAGTCTCAGTTGTGAACATAATTGGCAAGTCTGTTAAATCTGTATTTTCATTAATGGTCGTATTTTCTGTCAGGGAGGCAATTGGAGTAGTTGAAATCTGCAATTGAGAAACTGTGGTTTCTTCAAAAGTTGAAGGAGAAGGCGACGAAGAAGATTCAATTTTGAAAGTTGTATTCGTTTCTTCAGTTTCTCTGCTTAAAAGCATTGTTGTTCCTTCTGGTCCGACTGTTGTTGGTAAAGTATGAGAACGCGTTGAAGGAACCATTGTGCCATCTTCTATGCCAGTCCTTAAGGAAGCCTGCGAAGTGGACTGGACAGAAGTGTGGTGTTTTTGTAGAATTGGACCTGTTGTGAAATCTGTTGTGATGTCTTTTCCTTCTGCATTTCCCTCAGTTGTCATTTCCATTTTTGAATCTTCTCCCATTTTAGTGGTTGAATGTGAAATAAGTGAAATCGTAGTTTCCTCAATATCAGCTTTGGGTGAAGCCAAAGAAGTTGATTGAGAAGGAGCTTTTGTAGTGAAAGTCACCATGTCATTGGTTTCTCCAATTGTGCTCATTTCAGTCACCACTCCATCCATTTCTAAAGGAGTCGTAGAGAAAGATGTGGTTTCTTTCATTTCATCTTTCACGAGATTATATGGAGGACTGTTGGAAGATTGATGGATTGAGGTTGTGGTCACGTCTCCTCTCTCCCTCTGTATAATTCCAGTTGTTGGCATTTCAATATTTTCAAGTGTCAAAGAAGGAACCATCATATTTTGTCCAATGGAAGAACCCGTGGTGGTAAATGAAATTTCTGTGACTTGATTCTCATTTACAGTTGTTTCGAACAAAATTGTTGAAGTTCTCGTTTGTTCTGTACGCGGACTCGTGATGGGCTCTTGAGTCGTGGTTGTAATTGACGCTTCACTTGTTGGATATTGAGTTGTTTCCTTCAAGGGATCTTCGTTTAGTACCGTTGTTGGGAATTGAGTTGGAGGTGAGGAAGAACTTGGAATGGCTGGTGAAGTGATTGACTTTTGTTTCGTAGTTGTTGTCTCGCTTACATTCAAATGTCTTGATTCATAAGTACTTGTCATGAAATCAGATTTGACTGTAGTAGTGAACATGGCATCTCCTTCGGTCGTTAATTCATCCGCTTTGAAAGTTGAAGTCAAAGATTCCGTTGTTGTCAACGGCATGTCAGATTCCTCTGTCGAATTCCTCGTAAGAGAAGACGAAGTTGTGAAGTGGGGGATTTCTGTTTCCCTCATTTCTTCTCGGTTTGAGTCTGTCGAAGTGTAAGTGAAAGTTGTAGTTCTTTCTTTCGAAATTTCACTTACGGGGAAACTCGTCTCTGTCAATTCTGGCATTTGCGTGGTTGAATAAATTCCAGAAGTTGTGATCTCCTCTGTTGGAGTTTGATTAAGAGAAGATGAAGTTGTTTGAACATTTAAAGTAATTTGTTCAGATTTCTCAATTGACGGTCTTTGAGTGGAGGTGAATGGAAGGTTTGTGAAATTCATTTGGTTATTCAAATCATCCTCATTTTCATTTGAAATTGTGGTTTCCAAACCTTCGCTTCGGCTTCTCTCAGGATCTGTACTTAACTTCGGAGATGTGGTTTCCAGAGTTGAGATCGTCGACGTTTCTCTGCTCGTTTCACTTCTACTTTCTTCTATTTTTTCAGTGCTGGTAACAAAAGCCGTAGACTTTTCGAAACTCTCGGTTAGAGGAGAAAGCGAATTAATTTTATCAGGCATATGTGTGGTTATTTCAATTAACGGAGTATTAGTGGCAACATCATTTGTGTCCGTTGCCGCTGATGAAGTCGAAGTTGTGGTAAAATATACAAAATTGGATGTTAGAGTCTCAGTCAGTGTCTCCTCGGTAGTTATTGTGATGATTGGTGAGGCTGTAGTTGGATTTGATGCTGGAATGAGTGTGGCGAAGGTATTCCCCATAGGAGATTCACTCGTGGGTGAATTGACCAATGAGGAGAAAGTTTCTTCAGTCGAGTATCTAATCGTCGTAGTTTGTCTAACACGTTCCGTTGTTTCTTTCTCGGTATACGAGTCCGAAATTGACAACTCAGTCCCTTGAGTAGCAATTGGGGTTTCCTCATCCGAACTTCTCATCATGATAGGTGTGGTGGAAGAGACGGAAGGGAAAGTCGAGTTTTCTCTCACTAGATCCCTGATTGAATCTCGAGTTGACGAGTTCTCATCAAATCCTGTACTATACTGTGGAGACTCAGTCAATTCAGGATTTCCAGTTGAATGGGGAGACGTTTCGACCATTTCGGGATTTCTTGTTGTGGTTGAGTTAGGAATTTCTGTAATTCCGTCAGACAGAATGAGAGGAGTTGTTGAGTCAATTGGTATTCTCGGTGTAGTTGGTGTTGGTGTGGTTGGTGGAATTGTTTGAGTTTTCTCCTCGGTTTCCGTTCTCGGTTGCAAGGTGGAGGATTCTTTCGTTAAGTTTTCATGAGAAGATGTCACACGAGTCGTGTAATCTTCAGTTTCATTAAACATGGTTGATTGAGTTGTAGTTATTTGTGTGGTTGGTTCGTCCACTATCCCCATCGTTGTCGTTTTGGGTTGAGTAGACAAAGTGGTTGAAGGCTTATCTGAGAGATGAGTGGTCGTTATTTCCAAGTCCATTCCTGTCGTATTTGGCACATCCTCAATTTCACTTGGAGTTGTCAAAGGAGATGAAGATGTGGATGGAGTTTTATACTTGAATGTCGTTGGGTTCTCGGTGTTTTCCCCTGAAAGAGTCGAGGGATATTCTGTTGTTCCTTCTCTTAAATTCGCGGTTACTCCAACGTGTGTAGACATTGTGAACATTGTGGTCTGTTCCAACTCTCCTTCAGCTTTCATTGTTGAAGTCATAGGCAGAGTCGTTGAAGAGAAAGTCACGGACCGTTCTGTAGTTTCATCTTTTCTTGAGTCGCTCGTGTGAGAATCCATGCTTCTGGTTGTCATCACAGGAAGGTCGGTGATGGGAATGGGCATGTCGGTTTGACTTTGTTTTGGAATTTGAGTCGACATATCTTGGTCACTTATTGATAATATTGGAGGAACTATCGTTGAAATTTCAGAATCATTGAAAAAGGAAGTATTTTCTATCACAGGACGAATACTCGTTGTTTTATTCCCTTGTTCGTGGTCAAATTTGTTGAGAGTTGTGGTGATTAGAGGAATTTGAGTTGTAGCTGGAACAGACGTGGAGGTCAAATGAGGATATTTAGAAGAAGTTTTCATTCCAAAAGTCGTTTGTTCTTCATCTGGAAATTCGGAAGATGAAGAAAATGTGGAAGTTTCATAAAAAATAGTAGCTGGCAAATCTCCTCTTCCAGATATTTGGCCCATTGTAGTTTGCAAAGACGGGGAAGTTTGACTCATAGTTGAATATTCTGTCGTCTTTATTGGCAATTGAGTTGTCTCTGATTGTGATGGAGACGTCTGAGGGAATTGAATAGTACTTGATTGATTCGTTTGATCTTCATCTTTCAATGGGAAAAGTGTAGTGTAATGAAATGTAGAAGTTTCCACATTGTCCCTTGAAGTTCCGATTGTTGTTTCATAAGTTGTTTCTTGGACACTCTGAGTCGATTTCTTCGTTGGTGAATGCCCGGGTGTAGTTGGTTCTTCTCGCATGGTTGTTTCATCATTGTCCATTTGAGAAGTGGTCTTTGAATCAAATGGAAATTGGGTTCCTGTGCGGAGAGTGTCAGTTGTGGCAGTTTGCCCAGGAGTTTCATTAAATTCCATCATGGTTGACTCGTAGTTTCTCGTAGTCTCTTCCCTCAACGAGGGAATGGAGGAACTTGTTCTTGAAGACATTTGAGAAACCAAAGTAGTTGGAATTTCCATTTTATCCGTTGTAGTTTCCAAGGGTGGAGTCCAAGTTGTCTCTTGTACCATGGTTTTTTCCGTCTGCGACTTCGAAATCGACTCATCTAATTTAAACGGAGTCGTGAATTGAGTCGCTGATGGAGTCATTTCACTTATGCTAATCGATGTTGTCATATACTCCGGAGTTGTAGAAATCCTGTCATTTTCAATTCCATCTCGAGAATCGGGACTAATTAGAGATTTACTCGAGGTCTGGTAAGTGACTGTTGTTGGGGTATCTTCAGGGCCTTCTGTTTCATTTGCTCCTGCTGGTTGTTCAGTTGTGAATATCATTGGCATTTGGGAAATCGTGGTTTGACTAGTTTGGGTAATTTCAGAAGTTTGAGTCGAAGGAGAATCGGTGACCTGGGTATCTTTCATTGTTGTAATATCAGTTGTAGTTTCTTGAGTGGTTTGGGTAAGCGAATTAGATGAATTTGAAATTCTTGGGTCTCGCATTTCGTCCATTTGAGAATTCTCATAAGTTGTGGTGGTTATAGTTGAAGAGAATTCAGTTGTCGGAGGATGCGTGTCATTAAATTCAGCGGATAAAGTTGTTGGACTATACATTGTAGTAGTTGTAAATTCTTTATCAGAGATATTCAAAGGTTTATCAGTGTATCCAGTGGTCATTTGAGTGTTGAGTTCAGTAGTTTCATGAATTGATTGTGTTGTGCTTGTCAAACTAGGTTCACTTGAACTTTCTCTATTCTCATCTGTCATGGAAGATTCTTTTATGGTCGTGAAATGCCCAGTTGTTGGAACAAACGTTTGAATGTAAGGAGGACTAAAAGTAGAACTAATTGAATTAATTGTTGTTTTCGTATCGATTAGTTCATTTCGCCCTTCTGGGTCGAATCTCGTTGAAGTTTCAAAGATCATCGTAGTGGGTGAGGGAGTTTCTTTTGAGCTTAGCTCATCAGATGTTGTTGAGGAGAATGAAACTGGATTGGAAATTGTTGTTTCCGCTTCAACTTCCATTGTCATTGTGGTGGTTGTAAAATTAAACTCTTCTCTCATCTCCCCAGGAGTTGTCGTTCTGATCTGAGAATTATTCGCATCAACGGAAGAATTCTTCAGTGTGGTTTTTTTGGAATTGTCTGTTGGGCCAAATTCAGGAGTTGTATTTATTGCTGTTGTGTCAAAATTCAAAGCTGTTGAAGTTTCGGCTCCTCTGGTCGTATTGAGTTGAGTTGAAGTCTCCAAAGGTCCACCAGTTTGGTCTTTGTTCCCTTCAGTTGTTTCTTTCATTGGGCCAGGAGTCGTCGAATGCTGCATGGTGGTAGTGAAAGTAAAGAAGTCTGTGATTGAAGGAACGGTGTTCTCTGTGAAAGGAAGAGTATCCAATGAAGTTGTCGAACTTTCTTGGTCTTTCAAATGAGAAGGAGTTGTTGATCTGGTTGTAATATCTTCAGGGTTGAAAGTAATTTCATCGTTACGCCCAATGACGTCCGTTTCATTAAATTGTGATTCAGGCGGCGTGGTCATGGAGTAAATACTCGTGCTTTCTGTCTCATTTTCGAAGCTAATGGAGGTCGTCATTGGAACGAGAGGTGTTTCTGTCATAGGACTAAAAGTAGTCTCAGGAGTGGATGCAAACGTAGTTGACCCAACGGATTCGATTGTACTCATTTGCGTGTCATTTTCATACTCGTTCTTAATGTGAGAACGAGAAGAAGTTGACATGGGTGGATGAGTTCGATCAAATTCTGTAGTTAGACTTTCTTGAGTAGATGTAGGAATTTCATCCGAACTCAAACTTGATGTTGGGTGAGAAGTCATGAATGGAATTTGGCTCGTTTCATTCATTTGCTCAAGCATGGAGGTTTCGGTTGTGGTTGAAAGTTCAGAGTGAGTGAGAGGAGAAAGTGTTTCATAGGGAAGTAAAGTTGTTGAGAAGAAAGGTCGCGTTGTATTTTCAAGATCAGACCTTGAAGAGTAATTCATTGAATTTTGAGTTTTAGTAGAAGTTTCCTCGTAGGGCGAAGGCGTCTCAGTTGTGTAAGCGCCAGTTTGAGTGAAATCCGTCGTTTCACTCGTGTCATTTCCCATTGTTGTTATTTTGCTCCCCGTGATTAGGTGAGAAGATTCGGTTGAAATTCTTTGAAATTCGGTCGAAGTTGTTGGGAAATCGGTTGAAGGAGGAATTGACTCGGGCGTCATTGTCAAATCAAATGGTATTGTCGTTGTGTACTCGGCTGTGGAAGTCGAGTATGGTGAAGTTGACCTGAGGTCAAAACCAACATTAAACGTGGTACTTTCTTCTCCAATGGTGCTCAATGGTGTGGGTTGACTTGAAAAGTCGTTTTTCTCGCTGGTTCTTTCTGTCACGTCGAACATTTCCGTCTTCTCTTCCTCTTCAATTCTTGAGGTCGTGGACATGATTTGGTCTGTTTCGTATTTAAAGTCTATGTCTAAGGCTCTCGTAGTCTTTTCTGTAGTACTGATATTTAACCTGTTACTTTCGACTGATACTTTCATTTCTTCCAGTCGCAAATCTTGTCGTGAGTAATTACCTGTCGTTAAGTTACTGTTCGTAAATAAATAACTCATGGTCGTTTGCTCAACAGTGGAGGTTTCTCCTTCAGTTGGCATCTTTGTTGGGCTAGAAAATCCATTGTCACCTAAAGTAGTTGTCTCTGGAGAGGAAAACCCCTCAGAACTCATTTCTGTGGGCATATGAGTAACCCTTATAGTTGTGCTCTCATCGAAAGGAGGAAAGGTAGGGAAAGGTTCGATTGAGGTATGGACATTTTCATCACTTCTACTTTTCATGAGGGGAGGAGAGGTAGTGGAATAAATGACTATTCCCTTTTCAACTGTTACGCAAATTTCACCCGGTTTGCATGTCTCAAATCCTAAATGGGAAGAGAAAGTCATATGAGATAAATAATTGAAAATGATAAAAACTTGTTTCATGCCACATGCGTTTTCGAAAATTGATCTAAAACTCATTGTCTAAGAACTAAAAATATGAAATTTAAAACATTATAATTATATATAGGCCATGCAAACATGTATTGAATTTTTCTCTTAATGAAATGTGCATTTTGCCATTTTTCATTTAGAAAGTTCTAAATAAAAAATTTCATTTTTGCGAAATGGCTTATTAAAATGAACAAATAGGCAAAGTTGAAGAAGAATTGCTAATAAGAGACTTAAAGTTAAAAAGCAATACATATGTGACTGTATCAAGAATGGTAAAGTGATTACCTTCATAACACACGGGTCTA
The DNA here is from genome assembly GCA_009869795.1 of Neelides sp. FZ-2019. NCBI lineage: Eukaryota > Metazoa > Arthropoda > Collembola > Neelipleona > Neelidae > Neelides > Neelides sp. FZ-2019. Next base: position 9,289 of record VJMY01000318.1, read on the forward strand.
TGTCCCTCAACCTTACAAGTATAATTTCCGAAATTTCCGCATTTGATGACATTACAAGGGTTAACACATTCGTGATCAATGCAGGCTTCGTGAATGGAACAATGAGTGTTTCTTGAGCAGGAAGTTCTTCCTTGAGTGTCGTTTGTTCGTATGATCGTGGCTGTGGTTGGTGTGATGTTTAGAGGTGTGGTTGCTGTGGTCTGAGCAACTGTAGACAAACATGGACAAACTTTCAAAACCAGTTTGGGGAATAAGAGGGAAAAGAAAGTTCAAATATCAAGTAAAAAGATGAAAATAAAACAATTATTTAACAATTCTACATGCTCAACAATTCAAAGTGTAAAATGTCTGTTTTACTAAATAGCCAAGGTGAACAAAGGACGAACACATGAAGAAGATGAAAAAGTACTATGCGAATTTGTGCGAATCTAATTAAGGTAAATATATAGTAAAAAGAATCTAGAGAGTGTAGAGAGGCGAACGAGGCAACTAAATATTCAAAATAGAAAATCATATGAGCTCTAGAATAATATGCGAGATGAGACTAAAAGTGAGAAATGGACATAAGTTACAACAAAGAAACTATTTAGCAAATGAGGAGGAGGAAACATATACATACATTAGGTTTAAACATTAATTCGTCTACAGAGTAAATCAACTACGGAGGCACGCGTATACTCGACAAAAGGGAAAGAAGAACAACATGGAGAAAGTCAAGATTGACTGGTGAAGTTCAAATCAACTGTGTTTTGTGTATTCGTCGTGAAATGAAAAAGCAAGGACATTATAAATGGAATGAGAAAAGTAGTAGAAGAGTAGGTAACTAAAGGGATTAATGAGGGATGTGGAGAAGATTTTCTTGGCGAGGAGGTGAATTAGCCACTTGAGTGTGTTTCTGTTTTTTGGTTATTTTTCTTCGAAGAATTATTGGTTAATCTCTTTCCTGTTACTAATTAGTAAAGTTCTTGTGACTTTCGGATGGTCGAGACCATTGTGTGAGGTCATCATTGTCAGTGAGTTACAAGATTAAATTTTAGCAAAGCTGAGGAGGCATATTTGCTTCCTTCCGGGCAGGCAGGGGGAAGGTCTTTACCTTTGCAGCCATTTTGCCCATCAGCAATGAGCCCAGGCGGGCAGAACTTGCAAGTCGCTTTGTGATCCTCCACATAGCAGGGAGTTCGTTCGGGGCAACTGAAGGCCCGACAAGGATCTTGACATTTGTAATTCACGCATGATTGGTGGGCCGGGCAGCCAGAGTCCTTGAGGCAAATCGAGACGCTGGCCGTGCAATCCTTGCTACAGAAGCAAATGGCCTTGTGATCCACAACTTGGCATGTCTTCCCATCCTCACACTTCTTGGCCAAACAGGGGCTTGAGCATTTGCCGGAAATGCATCCCGCGTTGGCCGGACAGTCGTAGTCTTGTCGACACTCGGCATTCCGATTCGGACATGTCAACTCGGACCTTTCGTTGATAACAAGGCGGTGTTTGCACACGCAAATGGCCTTATGATTCCGGACTTGGCATTGGTGGTTGGGCGAGCAGTTGGCTCCGAATCGCGAGCATGGATTCTCACAAGAGCCAATGGCAACGTTACAGGCCAGACCCGCGTCGCACTCTTCGTCGCCCCTGCATTCCTTGGTGGGGGTTCGGGCTTCTGTCGGCGGGCCGCAATTGGGAACCGGAGAACACTGTTCTCGCGGATTCCCCACATAGCACTGCCCACATGAGCACCAGGCCTTTCGTTTGCCGTTCACCACCCTCAGTCGGCACACTGCGTTATGTCCACACACTCCACGTTGGCTACATGGATCTAAACATTGTCCCTTCACACAAGCCTCGTACTGTGGACAACCCTGATCTGAAGAGCATTGAGCTTCTATCCGAGTCAAGTTAGAGAAAGAAAACAAAACATTGGCATTGGTTTTCCACGGACCAACATTACATTACATACTAGATCCTATTTGTCATTCATATACATAATATGTTCTCTAGGTTAGGTTAATGAGATGGTTAAATAATGTATTTACATATGTTCCTCTCCTAATAGGCATTTAGTTTTTTATTATGTGTGGTGAGTTAGTTTGTATACCGTTTTTCATGTTTTTATCTAAAATCCGCTTAATTTGACACTTTTATAAACAACTCCGTATGAATGGAATGGTTTTTGAGTCCATTATTGGGCTCAATGTTATTGATGCATGTATTGAATGTATCTAGGTATGAGGAGTGAAATGAACTTGTGAGGTTACCTCTTTGACAGGAGACTTGTGGATTACCAATCGTTCCACTGGGACATTGGCATTCGTAGAAACCTGAGTCAATCGAGATACACTCGGCTCCTTGGCCGCATCCGATTTGTCGACAATCATCGATTTTGTCATCTTGGTGAGAACAGTCGCAGCCTTTGGAAGGATCTCCGACGCAGCCAGCCATGCAAGTGCAACGGAATCCGAATAAACTATCCGTCTCGCACTTCACGTTCATGTTCTCATTGACGCATTGATCCTGGTTCTTCTCTGGGATACAAGCTGAGTCTGCAACGATGATTAAAAATTGTAAATCATGAAATCCTCAATTCAATTGTTTTTTATTGTTTTTTATTTACCAATTGAGCATTCTTCGTTGGGGTTTCCTTTATAGCCAAGCGGGCAAGTGCAAATGGGAGAATGGTCGACTACTCTGCAAGTTGCACCCGTTCCGCATTTTGCCAAGTTTCCTATGGTTGGAAATTATTTGAAAAATTGAAAATTGAAAAATTGAATGGCAAAATTATTATTTTAGTTTTTAAGTGAATTTGTGTTTTTTCTACCTTCAAGGCAGGGATTCATGCACGACCCTCGATTGCAAACTTGTGAAAGTCCACAGTCATTGTTCTTGTTGCATTCGACCTTTTTACATTCCTTGCTGGGCTCTCCTTGGAATCCACTTGGGCATAAACAGACTGGTCTGTTCTGAGAAACCTGAGTTTAAATAATACAAGGAATTAACACGAATGAATCCATCCAATTAGAATTATTTAAATCATTATTTATGTATGTAGAAATCATTAAAATGAAATTATTACTCTGCAAATAGCGTTTATTCCGCATGGCGAAGGTGATTGAGCACACGGATCTTTACATTGACCGTTGATACATGCTGTTTCGCCGAGGCAGTCTGTATTTGTTCGGCAACCGATAGCACAGAGTCCAGATTGGCAAAGTTGTCCCTGAGGACAATTATCATCGGCCGCACACTCGCTACGACATTGACCTCTGCTGCACGTTTGTCCACATGAACAATCCTTTTGAGATCTGCAGGTCTTGATGCAGTAGCCTCCTTCGCACCTTGAATCCCTTGGGCAGTCATTCCACAATGCATCTAGCTGGTGGCGAAGTACAAGAAATCAAAGGATTTCCAATCATTCCTCCTGGACAACTACATCTGGCTGAATGATTGTCAACGTCACATTGGGCACAATTTCCACAGGACACGCTTCCTTTACACGGATCTAAAATTTAAAAATGGAAATTAGTGAAATCCCATGCTTATAAATCAAATACCTAACAACTAACTTAAAAATACTTTTACTTAAGTAAAATGTTTTATTAGAATGTCGAATCGAACCTTTGCATTGTCTGTTTATGCAGGTGAGATGAGATGGACAATGAACGTCGCTTCTGCATCCAACCAAACAAGTTCTTCCTTGGCAAATGTGTCCCGGACCACATTGATCATCGTTGTTGCAAAGGGGTTTACATACTCCTCCAAAGACAACGTTCATCGGCGAGACATTTTCCATCACTAAGCAAAACGTTAGTTATAATAAGTTATTATTAATAACGCATTCTCTTGAGTCTGATATTAAATTATACTATATAAAATCAAACAAATATTCAATTGAGAAAAAATAGAAAAAATCATTTTTTCACCTGTTACAAGGCGTTCTACATATTTCTTCAATGCAAATTTGACTATCCGGGCAAGGATCTCTTGGAGAACAAGGCAGGAGCGGTGACTTGCACCCGATGGTCGGATCTCCAATTAGACCAGGCAAGCATGAACATTGAGGCTTGTGATTCACAACGGTACATTGGGCATTGACTGGCGAGCATGGCGAACCTTGAACTTAATCATAACAGAGGAATATTAAAAATTAGAATCCCAACTGCATTTCCTTAAAGACTTTCACATACCTGATGATTGACATGGGTCGATACACTTGTTGTTCAGACATAAAAGATTATCTGGACACGCCTCGTCCAACCGACACCCAGCAGAGCAAACGAGTCCTTCACAAATTTCTCCATTTCTGCAATCTCCATCCTTTCGGCAAATCGGTTTGCAAAGTCCTTTATCGCAAATTTCATTGGTGATGCAATTGTCATTGGATGAGCAAATGGGTCGACATAGCCCTCCAGAGCAGGTGAAGCCTTCTTGTCCGCAATCTCTATTTCCGCTGCAGATGGTTGGTTCTCTAGCACATCCAACTAAAGGTGTTGGGTTCGGAATCATGCCTGAAGGACATGAGCAAATTGGCGAATGGTTCACGACTCGGCATTGAGCAGAAGATGGGCACGCTAAAGGTAGTAAATCAATCTCATTAATTTATTCATTATTGTTAATTCGTGAGAGTGATTGATTAATGATTTTTTCATACCAGTGGCACAAGGGTCTGTACATCTTTGCCCAACGCATGACTCTCCTCCGCTGCAATCTTCATTAGAGCGACATCCAATCACACACATGAAATTCAAACAAATGTGACTGAGGAAACAGTCATTGTCAACCCGACAAGTCACTGTTGGAAAACAAAACAAATCATTTTAAGGAACGTCAACATTAAATATTTTTCCTTAATGTAAGAGAGAAATGGCTAATTCAAAAACACTTACAGAGACAATTTCCGTGTAAACATCTTTCATTCATTGCACAGTTGCTGTCCACTTGACACCCAAGCAAGCAGACGTTGTCTGTACAGGTGTAACCTTCCGCACACTCATTGCTGTCATGACAAGGCACGGAGACTAAAAAAACGGAATAAAAATAAGTCAAATGCTAAAAACATTACAATTACAATGTTCAGTATTTGCAAGGAGAGAATTACTTACTTCTAACACATTCCACATCAGCGTTTCCGGTGAAGCCAGGAGGACATTCGCAAGTCTTTTCATGATGAGTTATTTGACAGACAGAATTCAAACCTTGAAAATGAAAAGTAGAAAAATAAATAAAAATATTCAATTCCTCCCATCCATGTTAACTGCACCCATTTGTGCATAAAGTGTTAAGATTAAATATTGAATTACCACAGGCGCTTGGGGCATCACAAGGATTTCCACATTGATTCCTCATGCACACTTCGTTGGAGCCGCAGTCAGAGTCAGTTTGACAAGGTGGTTTGCAAATGGAGCCATCACAGTAAGTACCTTGGGAACAATCATGGCTGGATCTGCATCTGCTGGGCTTGGGCTCACACCCGTTGAGCAAGTCCCTGGCATTGCCTTCGTAGCCAGTCCGACACTTGCAAATAGGAACATTGGAGTTGTTGTAAGCGCAGTCCGCGTTGACTCCGCACTTGTAGCCATCGCAAATGTGTTTACACCTGGAAGTGCCGTTCTCTCGGAGACAAATGGTGGCCTTGGGACAATCCTCATTAGATCGACAGTCAGTCGTGGGAAGACAGCCTTCCTTATAAGGATCCCCAATCGTTCCGAGCGGACAGAAACATTTGAATGAGGCTCTTGAAATCGTGTTGTCACAAATGGCTCCTGGTCCACATGGTTTTCCAGCACAGTAGTCGATCCGCGAACAGAACCGGTTCCCATCTCCTGTGTAGCCAGGTTGACAAGTGCAGGTCGACACGTGGTTCACGACGGTACACACGGAGTTCTCAGTCGAGCAACTGTTGAGTGTGCAAGGATTCACACATTTATACTCGTGACAGGCGCGGTCGGCTGGGCAATCTCCGTCTCCTTCACACTCAATCGGTTGACATCCAATCTTGTCATCTTTGGGATCTCCGAAATGACCCTCTTTGCATTTGCAAACAACTTGATGTTGGAGCGGTTGGCAAACGGCGTTTCTCGCTACAATTTTATTATAATATTAATATTTAAACAAATTGTAAAAAAGGCTAAACAAGATGCTAATGATATATGTATGCATTGTATGTGTATGTATATATAAGGAAGAGAACTCACCACAAACCAAACTATCGCAAACATTTTGACACTCGGGTTGTCCGAACCGGTTTTCTCTACAAACTTCATCTGGGGAGCAATCCTTGTCCGTTTTACATTTCGGTACTTCTTGGCAGAATCCATTTTGGCAATTTTGGAACGAGGGACATTCCGAGTCATGTTTACATGTTCCTTGACAAGCCCCACCAATACAATGTTGATTGGACAAGCAGTCTCTGTTGGAAGAGCAAACCGGAGTGCAAACTCCATTCCTGCATTTAGACGAAGCTGGGCATAGGCTGTCTTCAGTACAATGAAGAATGAGTTGACACCCAAATAAAGGATCTCCAGAGTGCTCAGGAAGACATGTGCAGACCTTTTAAAGTCAAGTTTAAGTAAATGAGCAACTCAAAAATTGTATTTTTTGTCAATTATGTTTAAAAATGTAGAAAGTGATATTACCGGAATGTGATTGACAGTGGTGCAGTTAGTTCCGTAGGGTCCGCAGACTTTGTCGAAGGAGCAAGGGTTAATGCATTTGTTGTTGAAGCAGGCTTCTGAAGGCCCGCAATCGCTTCCTTCTACACATTCCAAGACCACGCATTGCTTAATGGGATCACCGGTGTAACCAGGTTGACATGAACAAATTGGAACATGTTGCGTTACGGTGCACTCCGAGTTGGAAGGAGCACATGCTAATAGCAAAACAAAATGTTAAATAATCACTCCAATTTTCTATTCATTACGAAGTCGTTAATGTAATTAGGGTATTTTTTTTACTTTCTGCACAAGCATCTCGACATTTTCCATTTTTGCAAAGAGCAGTTTCAGGGCATTCAGCATCAGAAAGGCATTCCCCTGCAATTCTACATCCTAATTGATTCCTCAGAGCCTCTCCGACCATTCCTTTTTGAGCAAATGAAAAATCCCTTTTAATCTCATAAAATATTCAAGAGTAGTTGGATGTGCCATAAAATGGCCATAAAGACCGAGTCCTTTTGGAGCTAAGGTGTTCATTATGATGATAGATGGGGAAGTACCTTGAGGGCAAGAGCATGAGAAAGTTCCAGGCAAATTAGTACAAATGGCAGAGGGATGACATGGGGAAGTGGAGTGATCACCGCATTCGTTAACGTCTGTACATTGGCCTTGAACAGACTGGTAACCTCGAATGCAATGGCAAGTTCCCTCGTGGTTCTCCACCTATAATAAGGAGAAATCAACTTGATTAGCAATTTGAAGATAATGAGAATAATTGAGAAATCGTGGTAGAGTCATAAACTCATAAATCATTTTTTCCAAGTAAGAATACCTTGCAGACTCCATGAGAGCATGGAAGCGACGCACAAGGGTCCACACACTTGTTCGTGTTCTCGTCGCACTTCTTATCGTTGGTGCAATCCTGGCTGGACATGCACTCGACTGGGTAGCAACCAATGTTCTTATTCAGTGGATCACCGAGATGTCCAGGAGGACAGGAGCAGAGTGGCGAATGATTGATCACGCGGCATTGCGACGGAGGGCAAGCTGACTCTTTCCCTGTAATTATCATCGCTCATTTACACTTCACACGTTCTTTCACTTCTCTTTTTTCCCCATTTACTCATCTTTCCAAGACCAGCCCATCATCCTTTGTACGAATAAAAAAATGCGAACCTTCATGGCATGGATCTTTGCACTTTTTAATTCCATCAACATCTTCAACGCAAGCCAAATTATCCTGACAATGAGCATTGGAGTCGCAATGATGTGGGAGCGAACATCCACCTTGGAACGGATCTCCAAACATGCCTATGAAATTCAATTGGCCTTAAATATCGCACTACACTAAAGGCATATATACCCATGTAACATGTATACATTATTATATATGTGTCTGTTCCTTAAAGAGGAATTTCAAATCATGAGAATCTAAAAATTACCTTCAGGACAAGTACAAATATAAGAGCCAGGAGTATTGACACAGAGCGAAGAGGACGGACAAGGGCGATGGTCGCATTCGTTCAGATCTCGGCAACCAGTTGGTCCGGACTCGAAGCCGTTCCCGCACCGGCATTTATTCGCTATACAAACTTCGGCGGATTTACAATCAGAGTCAGTTCGACAACCTGGATGGCAAGCGCCTTCGACGCAGACTTCTCCTGGTTGGCAATTCGAGCTCGTGTAGCAGACTTTGACACAGATGTTGTTTTGACATTGCTCGCCGCTTGCACAGTCTGATGATTGGTCACAGGACAAGACGCAGATGCCTCCTAGACAAAGGCTCCCGCGAGAGCATTCTTGCGATGAAGAGCAATACAGCGGCTTCCTCACACATCCTTCCAGGGCACTCGGATTCTCCAAGAATCCCGTTTGACATTTACATACTGGATTGTGATTGATCACGGCACAAAATGCATTTGGAGGCCCACATGTCTTATATTCTAGTTCAAAATTAAATAAATAAAAAATGTGTATTGAAGGTAAAATTAATTTGAAATAGGAATTCAATATTTATTGGAGAATAACATTTCATTATCTATGGTTATTTTTCAAACTAGTATGAGAATACGATAAGGCCGAGTTTTAAATGAGCTAAAAGTTTGGAAAAATGAGAAACATCTAATTTACCTGGAAGAGAGCAAGGGTTGGTGCATTCATGGTTGACACAAGCTTGATCCTTTGCACAATCTCCGTTGTTTCTACACCCAACGACACAGAAGCCTCCTGCACACGTTTGATCCGTGGGGCATTGCAAATGCCCAATACATGGGAGCATACACATGTTTGAGACGCATCTTTCTCCTGAAGCACAATCGCTCGTTGTTTGACAAATGATTTTACATTGGTCGCGAATGCAAAGGCTGTCTGGGCACTCGAGATCGGATTTACAAGAGGCTGAGGATCTGACGCATCCCTTGTCGGCAGTGGGAAGGCCTTCATAACCCCTTTGACAAGTGCAAATGGCCTTGCGGTCACTGGGGTCCACATGACAGAGAGAATTATCCCCACAACGTTTGGAATCGCAGGGATTGACACATTTTCCGTTTTCACAGGCAGAGCCTTCTGGACAGTTGTTGTTGTGAAGACACGCTGCTTTGGAGCGACATCCCGTCGTGGCCGGATCGCCGACTTGACCTGGAGCACACTTGCAAACGTAGCTTCCGCCTTGGTTCTCACAAATGGCTGACTCGTGACATGGGTTGTTTCGCTGGCAGGAGTTGACCTGAGAACACTTGATGTCCGGATGAGGTTCGGGTTTGAATCCAGTCGGGCAAATACATTGATGTTCGTGATTGTCAGCAATGCAAACTGCATTCTCGCCACATGGGCTGCCGTCGCAAACGTCCTTGCATTTGTTCTCGAGTCGATCACAAAGTTGGTGTTTGGGACAATCAGCATTGTACACGCAAGGTACGCTGACGCAACCGCTCGTCAAATCATTTGGATCTCCTTTGTATCTTTCTCCTCCTGAAGAATTCATTACAATGCATGAGAAAAACATTTCAAAACTCATACTAACAGTCGTATATGCATTACATATTAGAAATATTATTTAAATCATGATGTACCACTAGATTTTCCTCTTTTTAAAATGTAATTCATTAATTTACTAATATAGATTTTGAAAATTCTTCTACTTTCAGTAAATAAATTACGTAATTCAAAAATAAGTTTTAAATTTTCAACTTTCAAAAACATCAGTTTATAGTTAATGTATATACATTTGGCTAAGACTTGGGATTTATTTTGACAAAAATATATAGGTACCTATCTATAATGGTTGCTGAATAACGCTTGGTGTTTATATAAGTTTTATGCATATATGATTAAAAATGTTACCTTTTGCGCTGGTCGGACATCTACATTGGCCAACGTGATTTTTAGCTTGACAAACGGCCTCGGGTCCACATTTCAAGCTCTCACATACATGGATGCATTTCAGACCTTGACCGTCTTGAAGACACGCTTCATCCTCCGCACACTGGGCATCTGATTGGCACTGATCTCTCGTAATTGGCGAGCATCCGTTTCGGTCTAGAGGATTCCCAGAGAAACCATCTCTGCACTGACACGAGGGCTTATGGTTGAGAGAAACACATTTGGCTCCGTCTGGGCACTGGAACTGAACCGAACACACTGCTGTGCACCTCATGACTCCAAGCCCATCGGGGCGGCAGGAGTCAGAGGCGGAACAATCGCGATCCGTTTTGCAGTCAGGGAACGAAGGTTGCTCACAGGACGATGTTTCCGGATTCCGAATGTATCCGGTGACACATTCACAAGTCGGGCGCTGTCCCTTACTCGTGCACACCTCATGAGGATCGTTGCATACGAGATTAAGACAAGGGTCACTGCACTTTCTTATTCCATTAATGTCTGCTCGGCAGACAGTGTCAGAGGTACAATCTGAATGTGAATCACAGTCGTGTTCCGGTCTACCGGCCAATTGACAACCGACCCTGGGATCGCCTGGGCTACCACGGAATCCTTCGTTACAGAGACAAGCAGTTTGGTGATTTTCTATGCTCACGCAGGAAGCATTAGGCCCGCAAACTGAAAGTAATAAAAATTGAAAATTTTAATCATTTATTAAATCATATTAATTTATTTAAGAATTAAAGAATACCTAATTGTGAAGATGAAAAAAGTAAAATAATTAAAATTAAGTCTTTTATTATATCAAGTACCTGTTCGAGAACAAGAATCCACACATTGACGAACTCCAAAGCTGAAAGCGAAGCAGATCTGATTTGATGTACAATCAAGGTCATTTTTGCAACTCTCAGAAAGACAACCCTTATCAGGATTCCCAGAATACCCTGGTGGGCAAACGCATTTTCCTTGAGAGCAAACAGCATTTTGCGAACACTTCACACCAGCACAGGAGTCCTTGCAAACTCCTCCTTGACAAGAAAATCCAATTGGGCACGGATTGTTCTGACTGCACTTGCAAGAAACGCGGGAGCAATCCACTAAATTCAAGGTAGGGTAACACGATTCGAAAGGATTTCCAACGAAACCGTCAAGGCAGCGACAGTCATAGTCGCCTGGTCGATTAATACATGCAGCGTTCGCTATAAAAAATGAAGTCACTATTAATTAAAGTCGCCCAGAACAAAAAAGACTTTTTCTACTCAGCCAAAAAACGAACCTCCACAGACATTGTTGAGACACTCATTGTCGTCTTCACATTTAATAAAGGGATTCCCAGAATAGCCGGATTTGCAAACGCACTCCACTTTTCCTCCACCATCAACACACTCGGCATTCTCTCCGCATTTCTCCGACCCGCAGCTCCTTCGTTGAGCACCACAGGAGTTGTAAGGATTTCCGGAAGTTCCTTCATTGCAGACACACACGTTCGTCTCTCCATACTCGCAATGGGCATTTTCTCCACAGTTGGGCGAGCAAGTTGGGGGAAGGAGAGCTATTGAAAGTGAAATCACGATCATTACTTAAATGCAAATCTAACAATGCTATTCGTGAATCTCGGAATCATTTATGCAATTGATTTCCAACATGGTAGACCATACTATACTCAACATGGTAGACCATTTACTATGTAGACGAGAGTTAAATCCGAATAAACTTACGAGGAGCACATTTGAGATTCGGATTTCCAACGTGGAAGGGCATACAGACGCATTGGTTCGTGTTCTTGTCGCAGGTTGCTCCGACGCCGCAAATGACGTCTTCGCATCTCTCCTTGCATCTTCCGCCAATGCAGATCTGGGGATCTTCGCAAGGGACAGATGAGGAACAAACCTCGGGCCTGCATTGACCTCCAGGGAAGGGATTTCCCACGAAGCCCCTCGGGCACGTGCATTGCGGCTCGTGTTTCTCGGGGTCAGGGATGCAAACTGCTCCCAAGCCTATTTACCATCAATCCAATTAATTTCCCTTTCCCACGAGCTTCCCATCAAGACTCATAAATAAAGATTGTCTCAAGAAGCAAGAACTCACCGCATTGTAAGGCAGAGGCTCGACTGGTGCAAACAGACATACATTCATCATTGGCTCCCTTGACATATCCGGCCAAACATCGACACCAGGCAGCATGATGGTCCGGTTCGCACACGGCGTTGGCAGGACAAGTGAACAACCCACTCTCGCAGGGATTCACACACTGTCCGCTCTCACAAGAGTGAGTGTTCGGGCAGTCTCCATTGTTTCGGCAGCCATTCACAAGGTCAATGCCGTGACCTGGTAATTGGGGAAATAATTAGTCTCTTCTTCGGGAGTCTTCAAGGCCATAAAGATAAGATCAATTAATTTGGGAGGTTTAATTAAAAAGATAAATTACTCTCGCATTTGTAGTTTCCTTTCGTGTTCAAACACATTGTGCCTGGTGGACAGGCCGAGTTGAGACACTCGTTGATGTCATCACAAGCACTGTACGGGTCTCCTTCGAATCCGCTCTCACACATGCACTGCGGAGGATCCGTCGGCGTGCACTTGGCATTCAGCCCGCAATGGAACCGCTCGCAAGGACTCTTGCATTTGTTCCCATCCTCTGTGTCGGTGAAGAAAGGAGGCGGACAGACGCACTTTCCGGGTTGGACGCATTTCTCATTGTAGCCGCAGTCGCCGTCGCCGGTGCAGCGGACGAGAGAGGCCGAGCACGGGCCGTTGTACGGATCCCCTTCGAACTTGGCGGGACATTCGCAGCGATAGCCGCCACGGACGTTGATGCAGTTGGCTCCGACTCCGCAGCGACGCGCTCCGGTCCGACACTCGTCAATGTCCTCGCACGAGCCATCGTCTTTGGTTCCGAAGCCAGAAGGACAAGCACAGTAGCTCAAACCGCCAGCCACCGAGACGCACTCTGCTCCGGGAGGGCAAGGGGCAGTTGGAGAGCAATTCCCAAATACGCAACTTCCATTGACGACTTTATAAGGCGGTTGACACTTGCACTCCACACTCGTGCACTCTGAAATGAAATCATTTGCCATTTTATGATCTGAGAGGCTTTTATGGGGGTTCGTACCTGTGCATTCCGAATAAGGGTTTCCGATTGAGTTGGCTGGACATTCGCAGCGATAAGAGCCAGGTAAATTGATGCAAATCGCTCCGCCAAGTCCACAAGGTTGCTTGTCGCGAATCTCCACACACTCGTCAATATCTCGACATCTTCCAGACTCATGATCTCTGGTAAATCCAAGTTGGCAAGCGCACACGTTCTGACTCTTCGTATCGGTGACACATTGTTCTCCTGAGGGGCACGGCCTGTCTGGTCCACAACGCGGAGGCGCCGAGGATTTACAACCTTCCTTGTAAGGAGCCGAAGGCGAAGAAGGTGTAGGACATTCGCATGAATATTTCCCGGGTTCGTTTCGACAAATGGCTCCGCGAGCACAAGGTGAATTCCCGCACTCGTCAATGTCTACGCAACCCGCGTCAGCCGTCCCAGTAAACCCGGGACTACAGAGACACTTCGGCTGCCCGTTGATCAACATGCAAACTTGGTTTCTCCTCGAGTCGCACTTCAGGTCCTCGCATGGATCTGCATGGGTAATGAGAGATCGTTCAAGAGGAGGATCAAATGATAGGATGCAGATGGTTTTCTAATTAGCTAAACTCACGTCGACAGTTGTTCCCCACGTTGGGCTCAGGGCAAAGACACTGTTCATCGGCTTTGTCGCAGAATGCGTTTCCAGGACATTCGTCATCCACCTTGCACTTGATGATCTCCACACATTTGGTTGAGGGGCTTGGGTCAGGGACCGTTCCTTCTGGACACGAGCATTCAAATCCTCCTGGCAGGTTCCGACAATGAGCTCCGACGCCACAAGTATTGGGTTTCTTGCACTCGTCCACGTCTAGAGCAAAAGAGAGGGTTAAGCGGGGCAGCGAGAAGAGGGAGAAAGAAATAGAGATTTGAATTTACCGAGACAGGCTTTCTCTGGATCGCCATAATAGCCAGGTGGGCACCTGCATTTTAAAATATGGAAATGAGAATCCTAATAAAGTATTCATTTAATGAGCGAGCACATCTCTTTGTTTATCCCACTACGTGTGGAATCCTCCGTGTCATCACTCCTCCAATGCACGACTCCTCGTGTCATGTGTTAGGAAAAAAGGACTCACTTGCAAGAGAAGGATCCCTCAGTGTTAGTGCAAATGGCCAGGGAATGACACGGGCTCTGATGAGACTTGTCACATTCGTTAATATCTATTTGGAACAACAAAGGGTCGTTAAGGGCACTGGAAGGGAAGAGGCGAGGAGGAATTTACCCATGCAGCCCGCAGTGATGTTGCTTGGTTCAAATGACCAACCGTCCTCGCAGACACAGAAGGCTTCGGCTAAAATAGGAAATATGACCATTGTCACGAAAAGGCCTTTTGGACAATTTATGAGCTGAACTCACCACTTGAAGAGTCCACTTTGCAAGAGGCATGACGTCCGCATTTTACTCCTTCGCATGGGGCTAGAAGAGACAGAGATTAGCCTCACAAATTCTATTAACTTAAATCAAAAGCGTATCAAAAGACTCGAGGTCTCCAAAGGTCTTTAAAGACCCAAGTGTGTGCGGTTCTCATGGGAACCTGGGAGATTGCAGAGAGGAGCTTCTCAGGGAGAGAGGCGCAACAGGTAAAGTTGATGGAACTCGATTCGATAGGGTGAAAAAGTGATAAAAGATGAAATATGTTAAGGTTACCTCATGGACTTTTACATCCATGTCCTATCAGATTATTCGAGCTCATAAGTTAGTATTTGCATCTCTAACAGAACACAGCTCTCTGGTGCATTAGACATAAGTTGACGCAATGGCAAATACAGTATTAATCTGTTTTGATTTTATAATGGGCCTTATTTTGAATCACGAGTGCTCCTCCCTTGAAAGTTCACTCCTCCCAGTCTCCTCTCCACTCAATCCCATTAGGAGCTAATATCAGTAAATAATAGTGGGAATCAACGATGAGAAATATCAAATAATTTACACGGCGTTAATCTTTAAGATTGCATGCTTGAATTGATTGACTGGGGCATGTAAAACAATGATCAAAATATAAACCTAATTAAACCCTCCATTTTTAGTTCACTCCCTAATTTCCCCTCTGCACCAAAATAAGGCCCAATATAAAATCAAAACAGATTAGTTCATCAAGAAATGACTCCAAAGGTTGACATTCGCCACTATGCATCTCACCAAAATAAGGCCCATTATAAAATCAAAACAGATTAGTTCCGCAAGAAATGACTCCAAAGGTTGACATTCGCCACTATGCTCAAAAGTCTTCTGGATTTCCGTTTACGAAAAAGTGTAATAATACATACACTTTAATGGCCATACATATCTTATTATTATAGAGAAGCCCCTGAACAGAACCGGTCGCCTCTCGTGGCTTGTTCTGTAAACTCCCCGTTGGCCGATCTCATCATTTGTTTCCACTTTTAAGTTTTAGTAATAAGTCAACAATATGAATACATCCGAAATAAAATACAAGGTGAGTGTTTTTATACTAATTGAAGTGTGCTGATTCCGAATCTAAAGTCAGTTTGACAATCTCTTGATAAATTAGATAGTTATGGACATTTAAAGTTAAATAGTTATAGCATAGGAATGCATAGTAAAGAGGAGAGCCGTTCCGCATGGGATGGGAATGATGGGATTGGAGAGCCAAACCTTTCCTCCTCGCTCTTCTATTTATTTCTCTCATCTCGCGAATAATTTATAATAATCATTAGGTGCTAACCATCAAATAAAAAGTAATTTCTATCAGAAAGAGAACAAAATGTTCACCTCACTTTTTAAGTAACTTTTCATAATTGAGGTAAATTAAAACTTAATAGCATATATTTATAACATGTATAGCATACATTTTGTCATTTTATTTTATGATGGCGACGCAAACTAACTTCAGATTCGGAATTAATACACTCAATTTAATAAAGAAGACCATACCTTGTATTTTATTTCGTCGGCCATACCACCATTTATTAAGGTTAAGAATTTATAATAATTGTTGAAATAAGGGTTAAAGTCTAAAGTCATAGTAGATGGGCCAACATGGAATTTGTATGCGCCACCGTTACTCTAGTCGACGACGGCCATGCGGCTACGTTTTCCTCTATACATTCATGTATTGTCATTCCTAAATATTAGAGAGGTACATCGTGGTTGGGTCTAAGCCGCGAATGAATTTTTCTAAATAATTCCTGAGATTCTGAGAAAATGAGCTAATAAGAAGGGAGGGAAATGAGGAAATTGAATTGCGGTTATTTGTGATGTTTCCAGGCATCTTACCTTTGCACTGTTTCGTTGGAGGAGCTCCGATGAATCCAGACTCGCACTCACACTTGAACCCTCCAAGGGTATTGGTACAAAGGGCGTTAGGCCCACACTTGTGCTTTTGGCATTCGTCAACGTCAATACATTCGGACCTTCTCGCCTCGAACCCATCACGACAGAAGCATTGGCCATCGAGGCACTCGGCATTGTTGACACAGTCGAAGTTGGTTTTGCAAAGGGTCGTGACGTCCACCTGAAGGTTAATTGAGCCGAATGAGGAAGATGATCAGGCTTAATGAGTGAGAGAGGGAATTGTAATTAACCTGTTCGCAGGCAATGGAGGGATCTGGCTTCGCGGCGTATCCTTGTGGGCATCTAGACAAATTTATGAGTTTACCACTGGAAATCACGACAAGTCAATAATTGAATAAATGAGGATTTACAGGCAGTTGTATCCCGGTGAATGATTCTCACAGATGGAATGGAGAGGACAGGGAGTCTCGGGCCCGGCACATTCATCAACATCTGAAGTTCAAATTCGTGGAGAATATTAGAAGAAGAGTGGATGTGAGGGGAGAAGGCTCACGGGGCCAAGGAGAACAATGAAATTGTGGGAAAGTGATAAAATTTCATTTACAAGTTTTTACGACGTCACTTGGAAGGCTCGAGAAACGAGCGGAGCAAAAGAGGAATTTGTTCAGAGGGAAAAGTCAAATTGGGAATCGTGATTAACTTGTAAATAAATTACGACGGTGTTAAGGTCAGGCAAATGTGGAGAAATTAAGAAGCAGTTATGAGAGTAATGTCATAGTTACTTGCATGATTATTAAGTATTATTATTATTTTATTAGTATTTATGTGTATGGTGTACTAACCAATGCATTTAGTGTACGGGTCACCCTTAATTTCATTCTCAAACCCAGATGCACACGTGCACTGGTATGACCCGAGCGTATCTACACACTTGGAGTTCTCAGGGCACGGCGACTTTTCACATTCATTAATATCTAGTAATCATAAAGAATTGGCATTAGGAATTAAGTAGCGTTTTCACTGCTGGAAGCAGAAGCTGGCAATTAGGAATCTCAGTCCTCCCTCAGATGAAGGTGATTAGGAGAGACAAGTGTAATTAGCCATCGGTCTAATTGAAACTAACATTGAGCATAATTACAGAAGGTTTTTTTTCAATCGAGAGAGGAAGTCATGAAGATTCGGCAGAGATACTACATAGATCCCTCCAACCCTCGTTGGACTCATGATATTACATAGGAGACTCCCAAGAGATCTTGCAGAACTTGGGTATGAAATGGCAACAGGTAAAAGATCCCTCACAGCATCTTACATTCCTTTCCCTTTTAATAAGCCTCAAACCTTCAGAAATCCTTAAACCATTTACTTGTGACTCAAAGAAATTCGGCTGAACGGCTCAATGAGCAGGCGGAAAGGGAGATCGAGAGGAGAATTTGAGCTCAGGATCACTCTCGTGCTAACGTAATTCGCCCATTTACCAAAAAACTTTTCAAGACTCAAACCAACCCAAGCATATAATTTTTTTTACATAAGGACTCATCCTGTGGAAAAGACAAGAATCTCTACAGAAATCCATACAATCCCAATGCACATCTTTAAAAGACTATTATGTATATAAATATATACATACATACCTATATATACTACACATTTTTAGTTTGTACAGAAAAGCAGTTTCTCATAATGAGATGCTAACGGAAGCGGCATTTAATACAAGGTCTCGGTCGACTAACTTTCGCAAAAAACGTAAGGATCTCCGCGAAATCCTCTGGGACAGAGACACTTGAAGCTGGCGATGATATTGTAACACTTGGCATTCACGCCGCAAGCATTCGGACGACCGCACTCGTTTATGTCAGTGCATTCGATTTCGGGGTCGCCAGCGAAGCCATTCGGGCATTTGCAATGAGACGACCCAGGCGTATTTATACATAGAGCAGAACTTGGACATCGTCCCGTTCCGTTCGCGGCCAGGCGCTCGGTCGTCAAGCACTCGTCGATATCTGCACAAAGTCTCGTTAGAGTTCTACATTTGTACATTTGTACACAAGGGTTCATCCACCGACTCTGGGCCTTGAAGTACAAGAAGCACAGAGGGAATACAGGTTGACACATGCCAGAGTCATTCTTGGATTATTATTATTATGTATTATATCTGGTTATGAGTAGGAGCATTCAGGGAATTAACAAACTTCTTTCTTTCCACATCTTTGTACACAATCAAACAGTAAATGTATAGAGAGTATGTACAACCAGAATGATTATTAAAGTGTCATCCTCAGAATTATTGTGTGTGGGGAGGAAACGGGGCTCTTTCCTACCTGAACACGCTTTGAACGGGTTTCCCGAATATCCCATAGGACATTCGCAACGGTAGGCTCCGAGAGTGTTGGTGCAGACGGCGTTGGCTCCGCACACTTGTTGCTGACACTCGTCGATATCAATACACTCGGATCGTCTGGACAAGAACCCGTCTCTGCAAGAACACTGACCCTCCTTACATTCTGCATTGTTGACGCAATCCGAGTTGGAGCGACAAAGAGTTCTCACGTCCACCTATTGGAATAATCATATAGCGGGTTTTACATCTCCTCCCAGCATGTCAATTTGGAAGAGATGGACAAGAGGCTTGAGAAATCCATGGTTTATATGTTAATGACTTGAGCCAGCTTGAGCTTGGTAATTTGAAAAGATGAGTTCTTACTTGTTCGCACGCAACGTGTGGGTCTGGCCGAGGCGCGAATCCTTGAGGACACCTGAAATTATCGAGGCAGACATAGCATTCATGAGTCTCATGATTTAAGGGCGAGTAACTGGAAGGAATGAAGATGTTGAACATACGAGCATTGATAGCCGGGTGATCGATTTTCGCAAATTGCATTGGTTGGACAAGGCGAAACCGGTCCAGCACACTCATTGATATCTATATTTATAATATACATGTAGAATTCTGATTGAGAGTCGCCATCAGACTCTGATAGTAAATGATCGTAAGTCTGTCAATGAGGGATTTTTTATACCATGACAAGCCTCGTAAGGATTCCCTTCTGATCCCGGGCCACAGCTGCAAGTATAATTTCCTACAACACAAGAGAACGTCCGAGTTTTAATCAAGAACCAATCTAATTAGAAACGTCTCGAAAGGAAGCATAAATAATAAATATAATTACACTCAATCAAAAATGAATTGATTGATACGAAGATTCTCAAGGCTGACATATTAATAGTTAATAAAGCAATTAACCAATCTCCTACCTGGGGTGTTCGAACAAATGGCATTTTCTCCGCATGATCCCGCCTGCAAACACTCGTTCACATCTGAGACAAAAGAGAATTAAGCATTTTTCTTTGAATTGTAATAGGAGACGCTTGAAGCAAATTATAATCTTGTTAAAATAGTTATTAAACTTATTAAACTAATATTCTATCAGTCGACTCATTTTCCATTTACTGTACTAGACAATAAATGAATTAAAATGATATGAAGTCAAATTAAATGAATAATAAAGAATCTTATAATTATTCAAAGAACCATTGCATTCCCGAATACTTTCATAATACAAACCTCATTACAATATAAATCACAATACAATTAATTACATCGTAAATTAAGATAGCTAATTATAAATATATTTTTGGTTTTGGTTTCCTTCTGTTTTGTTCTCTCTGTAGAAGTAGTTCAAAAATTTAAATAAGATGCCACGCAAATGAAAATTTGCATAGGATCAACTAGGTAATTAATGTTTAGAAGGTGGGTTACGAAGTCTCATAATTTATTATTTATGATCAAGAATTGTCAATATGTCATGAAGCAATATAAAAGGCCTTAAATATTAATGAAATATCAATATTAACGATTATTAATGAATATTTTTAAATATCAAATGAAAGGATGCAAATTTCTCAACGACCAAATCTCACGAACATAATTTATAGAATTGTATTATGTATATTTAATGCCGTCTAATACTTTTGACAAATGCAAGTTGGAACAATGAAAAAGAGTGAAACAATGGGTTTCATCTTTGCTTTCATCTAATTCTTTCCAGTCTTGAAAGACCTTTGCTAATTAATACTGAGAACCTTTGATCCGATCACTTTTCTCATTAACGGAATAAATTACCAGTCAGAACAAATCATCTTTCCATAGTTGAATATGCATATAAGTACCTACTATGTATACAGCATAATACTTAATAGAGGAAATAAGTGCTTATTGCATAGTCCAGCAAATTAATGATTCAATGTCATCAGCATCTTTAGTTCTCTCTCTGCATCTCCATATACACATAATTAAAAAAAGGAGAAGTGGTAATGTGATCCATTTGATATTCCATTTGAAAGTGAAGGTTTTTATAAGTTTCCTCTCCCGCTACATTCCTTCAAGAAATAATATCTCCATGATTAAATATGCAGTTTATGAAATGGTTGAAGGGCCTGTGGAAATGGAAAAACGCTAATTAATTCAAAAGAAAAAACATTTTCAAGATAATGGACCGCATTTGACTATTATTGAACAGTCCTGTACTAACTCGTGAACTACGCCCTTGTGAACTAACAAGGTTTTTTTCGATTCCTTTGTGGTCCTTTGAAATTATGGAACACCAAGCTGTGAAATTATTGCACAGGGCTGGTTTTACTACTTTTTTCCTCATCCTCCCCTGCATGGATCTTAAATCTTTATTCTGCTTCAAAAGACTCCATCTTATCATTTCGAGAACCTCTGAGCTCAAAGAATTTCGTGGCAACGGGAAAGAAAAGTCAAAATTGGTAGATAAAATTATGTTTTTCTTAAAAGTTCTTCCTAAAAGAATTCAAGTCTTCTCACCCAAACGACTCCTTCCTAAATACCTTCATGGATTCAACGATCTTGAGTTTTTTTTAAATTCATTCAGCCTGTTGTGAATGTATGTGGCTAAAAGATTCAAATCTTTGGAATCTCCTCGTTCGTCTTCACACAAAGAAGAGAGTTATGTGCAATGTAAATTTAAAAACCCTTGGCAAGTGTTTCCTGTTATTACTAGGCATGAGGGAAATTTGGACATTTCATCTTGCCTTTGAATTATGAAATGAACCATGACTGTTGTATGTGATTAATAATGGATAGTAACTCAAACAATATAAACAATGATGATGATCATGATGAGCGGACGTCTGGCTCGTTTGAGGACAGAAATATTAGATTCTCCTATTTGCTTAATCTTGGCCTTAAACCTCTCAAGATGAGAATGAGGATTTTTTGAGAAAGGAAGTTGGGATTAGTCATATCCTTAAATAAGACTATTCATCTCATCATCTCAATTACACTCAAGAAAAAAGATTTCAATTGATGAGTTTTTTTTAAACTCAACGTCTCCTTGAAAATGTGCAAGTACAGAAGAAGCCTCGGTATACACACCTGTACACGCCTGTAAATAAGTGAACATGATCATCATACATTCACCTAAACATCCTCTGCCTTATTACACATGTATGTAGGTATAGGGATATTTGAAATCGTGACTTATCAGTGGATTTCAAGGAATGCATTCGCTTCGTCAGCCCCGCGCTCAAGAATTCCCCAACTTGGATCATCGCTTCATCTCAGATCTGTGTGATTCCCTTTCACTAATGACCGTCTCTTCTTAATAATAATTGTGATTTAAGAGGAACCACCAGCCTTCCCCATCGAGCCTCATGTTTTTTATGAATTTATGAGAAATCAATTCATTGTTACCTCACCCACACATCTCATAATCGACGAGGAATCACAAGGGGGTCGCACTCGATAAAAGGACCTTCGCAATTAAAATCCACGAATCCTCTTAAATGGAAAAAAACGCTCGTGTCTTTGGGGTTCTCGGGAGGCTCATTTGGCTTCCTAGTAACTACATGTATGTATAAAGGTATGCTGACTTTAATATAAGTGAGCTCAGAAGACTTCCTTCGTCATCACATGAGTTCACTTCGCCAAATCCTTTAAGCCTTCAATGCACTGGCGTAGCCAGTTTTTAATTTGACGTGTGCACCTGGACGAAAGTCCATTTTATCTTCAATTAATTCATATTTTTGAACATTTGTCATTCTCAGAATGATCAAATATTTTAAAAAACGAAAGTATTAGATTTTGCTATTTTAAGAAATTAAGTTAAATTAAATTTTAATGTAAATGTAGCCGAATGTCCAACAAAAATTTTCTCAAAATGCGAGTTAAAAAGGTAAAATAAATTAAATAGAACCTTAAAACTTCTGAAAATGTTTTCAGAATATCCACTTATTAAAATAAATACGGAACCTGAGGTCCCGAAATTTTTTCAAAATATTTCTTCAAATAAATTATTTTTAATATATGATTTAATTGTTTTTAACTCGTAGTATAAAATTACTTTATTTAGTTTGGACAATTTTCAAAAAAGGCCGCTGTGTTCTTAAGCAAACGCTATTTATCCGGCCCTGAGTACATGATGTAGCTTGCATAGGATCCTATCAAAATTGCTAGTTAATATGAGGTATTTCTATGCATTTGCATATTGAGAAATGAAGATTTAATTATATATTTAATAATTTCTGACATTCTAATATTCTCTTACACATCATAAACAAGATATTTATTAGATATTTAATAATAAATATATAATGAAAAAGTTTTTTTGAAAATGCAATAATATCTAGTCTCTGGCATCAAAATTGCTCGTGTGCACGTGCACACGTGCCTCATGCCTGGCTACGCCACTGCTTCAATGCTATTATGTAAAATTAAATGGTCAATTCCTTCTAATTTAAGAAATGAGGGAGGAGGTGAATCAGAGAGATCCAAAGGTTTAAATTAGACTTCTCTATTATGACCAAAGCAGAGATAATTGTTTATCCTTCATTTGAATTGATCCTAAGCTCAATTGGATAATTTCTTGGCATATTTAGACAGCGACATGCTCTCCCTCTGATAATAATCTGATCATTTGAGAGCCAATGAGCTCCAAAGAACCTCACGAAGTTCTATAAAAGCTCCAGTAGTGTAAACCAATGTCTTGGGGTTTATAATATTATAACATATAGATTAGGAGTAGGTAGACTTTTAGTCATTCGATTAACAGGGCATTGAACAAGTAGCGATAGGATCTCCTATAAAATCCTCGAAAAAAATAAAAATAAAAGTGAACTAGTCGAGGAAAGGAGGTAAAAAGGGCTTTTACATCATTTACCAAGTTTTATCATTTCTAAATAAGAGTTTTTGATCTTTCGGCTCGATCGCCTGTCGCTCGTTCGTCGTGGATTAAAATGAGTTCAACTTGTGTAAAAGGGAAAAGGAGTAAAAAAAACCAGACGAAGAGGTGGAGGTGATTAGAACGAGCCTTATAAAACGGGGAGGATGCAGCAATGATTTTCTGGCCTTTCTCCGTGTGCTTCCATTCATGCCTTGCCGTTGGTGTGCATACGAGGACTGAGTCATAATAATATATTACTCAATCCCATCTCGCCTACACGAGGGATCTCAATTAAAAAGACGCAAGGGGAGAGAAGGGCCCTTGAGTCCGCTCATTGAAGATCAAAGGAACACTCGGCTCATCAATTTGCGAAATCCTTCTAACTGCACTCCAATCTTACAAAAATGATATGCACATGTGAGATGCTGATTGAAGAACTTGCGGTTCGTTCCTCGCTCGACCAAGTTTATTTTAAACAGGTAGAATATAAATGTCAATGCTCAGAGATTCCAATTGAAAAGGCCCATGCACTTTTTTTGTCCTAAATAGCGGTCCGCATACTCATTTAGCATTTCCATCAGACTCAGCTGGTTCTTTATTTAATAAAGAGAGAAAGGCTCTTGAATAATTTATGACCATCTAGTCCTTTAGCTCATGAAAGTAAAGAATAAGTGTGGAGGATATAAAAGTAGTATATGCAGTGAGAACATTGGAGCTCCTTTTCATCTCTCTGTGTTGTGTGTAGGTAGTTCATAAACAGCCTTCTGTGTAATATTATCATTGAGAATCACAATTGGTTCTCTCTTTAAAGGGCTTGTTGTGAGAAATGGTTAAACGTTTTAAAGCGATAAACGATTTTATTGGTCCAAGGAGACTCTGAAGCATCAAGATGCACGCTGGAGCCTCGTAGCACAAAAAATTTCTCTCCCACTCTACACATCTCATAGAGACTGATTGGGAGAGACGACGTGATAATAAGTTTGATCTTTGTTGGGAGAAAAAGAATCTTTTCCAGTCCGATAACTCGCGATTCTACCTTAGCTCATTATTTAATAACACGGAGGCGATGTAACCTGTAAGCTCCTCTGGTCTATTTGAGATTTATCAGCGAAGATGACGATGAAAAGGTTGAGCTCCTTGGACGTCTCTTTTTATTCAATTCGGAAAATCATTTTCAAAAGCCACTCATGAGCAACATGTATGACTGTATATGCATGCATTAATTCCATCTTGCATTCTATTCCGAATTCTGACTCCTTGGAGTCAAACTCCTGTCTCGTCACTCTCGCATATTATATAAGATATGAATGGGAGATTGATGAATAAGCGACTTCTCGAAATGCATGGGAAGAGGAATTGGAAGTCGCACTTGGGCATTTTGGGGTTCTTCCTCATCCGGCGCGAGCAGAGCATTCGCATTCACGAAAATGGTTGAGAGATTCAAATGGACTCATCCTTACTCGGAATAATCATCCTTTTTCTTCCCTCTCTCAAGGCTTCCTCATCATAATAAATGCTCTCGAAACTCTAGATTATTCCCCCTCTCTCTCATGGACGGTTAAGTTGGAGTTTTAACGACGCCTGGCGAAGCCAAGTAATATTACGCTATATAGAATCATTTCACTCTTCCTAATTAACATTATTTTAGGCTAGTGGAATCGGAATTAGAAAACGTAATCGTTGCTCACCTGTGCACTGGACCTCTCCATCACCTGAAAGAATTCACCCAGCGTTAGACACCCGTTATCTTCACTCTCTCGCTCGAAATAAGTGGGAAAAAAGGAGACAAAAGACGGGGCTCTTACCTTCGTAGCCAGGCAAGCATTTGCAAACGAAGTGAGCTGGCAAATTGCAACATTCGGCATGCTGAACGCATCTTCCTTTTAGCTCTGGAATCAAGCACTCGTCGATGTCTGCGGGAAATGAAATCAATTTATAAATTCAATCTTGGCTCATCATCCGGTCCCATTGTGGAGGAGAAAAGGCCTTTAATTGCTTCTCTCCTCCTCATGGAAATGCATACGAGAGTTCACGAGTAGCAGAGTTTGAATTGAGCAGCCCAAAGACTCTCCATCCCTTAAATGGGCATAGGGAAAAAGAGCCGAAGATATCGAGGAGCCAAGACTCTTATTATTGTGTCTCTCAGGAGGACTATGAATGGGCTCAGTATAGGAGTGAATGGTTGGGAAATTAATAGCCAGCGATATGATTGACTAGAGATGCATCTCTCTGGGATCTATTCTTCTCCTCCTTACACCTGAGACCGTTATGATTACTCCTTTGGGCTTCCTTCTCGGACGGAAGTTTCACACGGAGGTTGAGCCCAGGCCCCAATCTTCAATGCTCCAATCCACCAGGTGATTGGAGCATTTAATCAAGGACTCATTAATATTGGGGCAGGATGAATCGTGATCCTATTTCGAAACTTGGAAAGTACAGTCTTGAAGCCACCACCAGGCCTCCTCGACGACGCAAGATGGAAAATGGGGTCATGCAAGTCAAATATGGAAAAGTGAAAATTGGAGGCTTTTCTGGGACAAGAAATCGTGTAGGTAGTGGTTTTTAACAAGCGATAAGTAAGTGTCGAAAATCCAAAACGTTTCGAACATCAATTAAATGGAATGCGAGTTGAGGCAGCAACTCCGCAGCGCCTCCTCCGCTCAGACACTTTTTGACCAAATTATTTAATACGTGAAAAAACAAAGTTGCGAATCCCACCCTCCGCCCATCTCCTCCTCACTTGGCAGACTTCGCACTGAGGATTCTCAGGCTCCCAAAAGCCCTTTTCGCAATTAGGTGAGAAGTGCGATTTCCCCTCCCAGATACCATCAATTCGAGGAGGAGGAAATGCTCATCTCTTGAATGAACCTCAAAGCCTCCGTTTCCCCTCTTCCACCTAATGAGACATTAATTATTCCAAACACACGGTTTCTACCTTAGAGGAAACAATAAAAGCGACGTGTCTTTGGTGGGGGGAAAATGGCCAATTCGTTGTGTCATCTGGTCTCTCCATTTGGGTTTTTATTGCTCATATCAAAGTCCTATGTGAGTTGGTGCGAGGGAGACATTAATCCAAATCACAATAAGAAATAAGATATGAAAAATAGGCTCACATTTCCTCCAAAGGTCTCAAAGGTGAGGCAAAAGGAACACTGTGGCAATGATTCCTTTTCACGAATCGTCCCACTACCTTGATACATAACGAACGACGCGACGAGTCAGCCTCTATACCTTCAAACCCCTTTTATATTACTACAAGTCATCCTTCCATTATTATTAATTAGCCCATTACAGGATGGCTCTCATATCATAATTATCTTTCCTTTATTGTCTTAAATTCGAATAGTCATATATTCATAGAGGTATGTAAAAGGATGGAGTTACTCCCTCGTGGGGATAATCAGGGGACGTTATTCAACGTGCCCATTACCTCTCCCACTCGCCGATTACTTGAATTTAATTGAGTCAATGTTTTGTTCGACCCTTGCTGGGGCCTCCGACATCCTTCAAACTCCCCCGTATGCCCAAGAGTTGCATCATTTAATTGTCATCTCAAACGACAGGTGTGACGTATTTGGACCTCGTACACTCACTCAGTAGTCGGTTTAAAAATGTTTTTCCTCTTGTGAGTACTAGTAATAAGCCATTGTTAATATTTGAGAGTCGTGTCAAGACTGGGGAACTTGAGGGGAAAAGATCCAAATCTTGCATTGTCCACTCATCTCGACTCGTCCGCCAATGGCTTTTGATCTCCAAAGAGTGAGGCTGAGAGTTGTGGTCCCTCCGCACTCCACACCCGTTAGATTCAATGAAATCTCTCCAAGCACAGGGCTTCTGTATCCTTGTGTGTAGGAGCATTCAAATAGAATTTCTAACGGAGCCTCGCCAGTTCACACCTCTTCATCTCTTTTCATATCCTGTCCCTTTCATTTGCACTTCCTTACAACTGTAGATAGTTGAAGTAAATGCTGCCAAGTCACTTTGAAGCGAATTCTCGGCTCCCACTCGAGCAATTCCTCCTCCATCAACTCCAACTCCTGTGAGACCCAATGGAGGAGTGAAAACTCCGGTGTGGAGGAATATACAAATTGAAATCATAACAGGTCAAATTGATCCCGTTGGACACTCGCTGGAGTCTCTTGGCCCTTCTCGGGCCAAGGGCAAAGGTCACGGGGTGGAGGACCAGAAGGAGAGACATTCAACGTTACACAATGTTTTGTTTTTCTTCTGAACGGACTCTCCTTTGTCCTTTGGTAATCTCCTATTGTTTATGTCAATTTTTTCCTCGGAAGCTAGATTTGGAAGGGAGATGAATGGAGGCATGAAAGGGAAATGAGTTAGGGAGGAAGATGAAGCAGAGTGGTTGAGGTTGCAATTCCTCGCGAGGATCTCCACTTTTTGCGCTCCGTCGGCTATACAAGGAGTAACGACCGAAAGGTTAACGTTCTTGGAGCTCCGTGGCTTTTCTTGAGGATGGAAGGATTGTCCTGGGACGGCGTGGTGCTTGTGTAAGGCAAGTTACACACGGGTGGAATCCCTTGGACGACCAACACTTGTTGTTGGTGGAGGCGAGTTGTTGGATGAGGCAGAGAAACCGCTCCTAGCTTCCCAGCGCCTCCCCTCCTCCGCCTCGCTCATTTGTCTTGGGAAACGAGGGGTCACTCAGGAGCCTCGTGGAACGGAACAACTACCGTGCCCATGGGAAAACTCCAAGGACCAACAGGGGAAATGGGTGCAAATGAGGTGGATTGAATGAAAATTCTTGGACGTCGTCTCCTGTGGAATCCAGGCGGACTCTGAAGACATATGCCAACACATGGACGTGCCACATGTACTTCCCAATCAACTGTACAAGAGACGGAAGAGTCGCCGTTTCTCTCCATCATCTCCTCATCAAAGAGGAAATCACCGTTGTCGATTCAAATTTTCCTCTATTATTAAATCAAACTTCCTCTTGAACAATTTGAGGAAAGAGTCCCCCACTTTTCGAGAGGGGAGAACCTCATTATTTGCATGAACTCAGGTTTTTCGCCAAGGCGCGACTCTTCGTGTCTTCACGAGTTTTCATTATAGATTCCTCAAAAACTTTTCAGAGGGGAATAAAGCCTATCTGAGCCTCGCTTCGCCCTGATATACAAGTCCATATTCGCCAACTGGAAGATTTTTGGTCATTGGGAAGGGAGACATTGATCCTCATTGGATCATCGAAGACTCAGAGGGAGACGAAGCTCTCTGTCGGCTCACCGACTCATCGGAATGAAGCTCAGAAAGGAAAAGGTTTAATGGCAGGGACTCGAGAGGAGGAGAGATTTCTAAGAATGTGGGGAATAACTCTCCTCTATAGCCAATAATCCAAAGGGAAATATACTTTCTCAGGCCGAATAATCGTGATGAGAAAATAACTGGAGGGCTGAGTCATAATAAATAAGAAACCGCATCTCATTGAGACGGACGTTAGGGAATGCTCGAGTCTAACAAGTGAAGGCAAATCATAGTAAATATATATATTACGATCATTCACAACTGCACGGATTTCATGAGTTCACCTTCGGAAAATGAGAATTGGGGATTTTGGTTCTTTCCTCGTCATCTCGAAAGACTCTCAAGACCCCTGGGAATGGAGATCAAGAAATAGAACTTGAGAGAACAAAATGTATCGCGAATTAATTGGCCTGACCTCCATTTTAATCACCATTAGCATACACACACGAGATAAGAATTCCGAAGGGAGCGAAGTAAAGAACAACATCATTTTTTCCATCTCTCATTCCATTAGGAGTATCCAACATGGAGAGACTCTACAGGTTGGCAAAGGATATCATTATGCATTCAGACGGTCGAATCCACTGATGTAACATCAGCTCTGGCTAACAATGGGGAGGGAGAGACGCTTTGTGTATCCAAATGAATAGCATTGGGTTTTTAAGTACTTAAGTATCAAACCAATTCTTGGTATCTCATAAGCTGGTAGAAATGGAGCAATCCTTAGGTGTGGGGGGCTATCAATAGCCATATATGTAAAAGGTTTGGTCTTGGGAGAAAAAGATTTCTTTTTCCATTCACATGCCTAAATTTATTTCACGGAAGCCCATCAGGTTTTTAAGTAGATTGGAGGATTCTATCATGGGACTTTTACACCAAGTCATCAGTGGACTGTATAGGACTTTTAATCCTCCGTTCATTCACCTTCCTTCGCGAGAGACTCCCAAACTCAAAAGCTCACTTTGGGACAAACGCTGGTTCTTTGCCTTAATGAGCCCACGGCTAGTTACCTCCGAATTTCACGTAATTGTCTTCGCAATTACTCATTTGACCCCAAAGCTCCGAATAGAATCAGGGATTTTTAAACCAATGTTCAAATTCGAGACTCTCAAACATGTTTTCCCTCGCAAAAAATTCCTTGTTTCAACGAGCTATAAATTCCAATCAATATTTGCAGAATTCTTCCCATTTCCACTCTTCATTTCCTATGTAATTTCGCGAAGGTACGTAAGTGACGTGTAAGTATACATATCAACTCATTTTCAAATCATTTCCACAAATTGCCTGTTTTTCATGTGCCTATGACTTTGTCTAATGTTCCTCTCAGGTACATTATGCAGCCAGTTTCTTTTTACTTACTCACTCAATAAAATTAATAAAAATTCCTTTAAAAGCTACACATTCTCTATATAAAGTGTATTCTATATTGGATTCCTATACTTTGATACCTATTATAAAATTGTAAAATTATACTCGTCGAACTTAATGTCATTAACTCATTAAACCTACATTGGCTATATGTATATACCAAAAGGTATATCAGCTTAAAAAGAGGAAATTCTTATAATATATTATACATTTCTTTATTTCAATTGCACAGTGTGAGCATCGAACAAATTCTCGTTATTTATACACAAGTAGGTATGAACAAGCGTTAAGGTTTTCTCGTTGTGTTTTGTATATAGCAAAATAAACCTTGTTTTGAACATTCATTTGTCTCAAGTTGTTTCACTGTCATGAGAAGAGACGAAGATAAAAAATAACAGTTTCGTCTTTTTTTCCCTTCATTCGCATTTTGGAGGAAATGGACCTCCGCGTTAAGAACCTTCTATCCCCACTCGCAGAAAAACAAATAACAATGAGCTGAGAAGCAGGTAAAGAAAATAGTAAATAGCCGAGTAGTATTATAAATTATAGACGAGTTCCAAACGAAACCGTTGGTTTAAAAAACCCTTCCCATTATTTCAACTATCTGCATCTTTTCTTACTCAGAATCAACCACCAAGTGCAATTTGTCTTCCCTGGGCAAATGTAGATATTTATATATCCTCCTATCACGACTTGAAATTTCTAAAACTCTGGTATATATAATACCTTTCACCATATATATAAGTATATCGTCTACTCATTGTTTATATATTGCCTATAATATGTTTATTTATCTTGTTAGTTTATATATCAGATTTAAAAATTGACATATTAGTTAATATATCTGGCCGAGATGAAGTGCATATCTCTCTCGGCGCATTATTCCTTTTGTCCACTCATATGAAGTTTTTTCATCATGGGAGGCTGTTGGGGCGTTTGGGATTTCGGAATGAACAGGATGTCGGAATGTAAATAGGTCTAGCATATGTGGTCCTAACAATGAGTAGAATTTACTTTCAAAGGAAATTGATGAAGATCCTTGAATGCCAAGACAACGTATTTCATTTCTAGGGACCTGTTTCTTTACTCAGAATATAAATATTTATTGCCTTATTGAACACATCCTAATGAATATGAATGGGGGAATAATGTGAATGCGAAGAGTTCATCCGTCCAAGACAAGATCTTTCCCCTGGCCATCAAGGCCTCCTTCTGCCCCTGGAAGTCTCTTATTAGAAACAAGGAAAAGAAACGGGAGTTTGGCGGGCCTCTTCCCGAGCCCGAGCTTTTTCTCATTATCAAACACCCCATTGTGTTCATCACAATAATTGAGTTTTCCTCCTCTGGGCCAATTAAATTAATTGCATACGTAATAAATATGATTCAAAAATCTTTGATTTCGCTCCACAGGTCTTTCCCTTTAAGAACAGACATTGGCTCCTTTATAAACTCTCCTTGAGATATCGTGGAAGTGTGTAGGTGAACCAAAGGGTGAATTCGTATCCAATGAGTCTGAAGGGGTAAGCGGTCGGAAAATGGGGGAAGAATGGAGTGAAGAAACGCATCATTCAGGTCTTTGTAAGATTCGCATACATACATATGTATGTATTATGTGTGTGCGGTGGTCCTAACCTTTCCCTTCACTCTGGCTCTCTGTGAACTCTCGTGTCATGACACAAATAGAAGGGAAATTCTCCTTACCTCTGCATTTGAATCCATCGCCTTCGTAGCCTGGAAGGAAATAAAAAAGAAATCAGATCTTCCCATCTCAGATCCCCAATTGAGATTATTGAGAGCTCCTGGACGATGAGCAGAGGTCGATTGCTACATTGCCAACGTTGATTACCTGGAAAACAGGTGCAGAAAAAGCTCCCCATCGTATTGGTACAATGGGAGAAGACGTCACAAGGCCGGAATTTGCACTCGTTCTCGTCGGGCATTTCGCACCCTTTCCCACCATACCCATCGTTGCAGTGACATTGGGAGTCGAGACAAGCGCCATTCAAACACTTTTTACCCGTTGTTTGAGCGCAATTGTCTGGAAATGGAAAAGAGGAATTAATGGTGATTGAGCCTCCTTTCTCGTGATGAGAGCTGAAGAGTGGTTTGAGAGGAAATGGTTTCTCGTGACCCGAGAAGACGATCTCACCTGTACACTTTAGTTCCTTGTGAAGCTCATCGGAGGCCATGAAACACTGAGGCGTTCCATCGCAGAGTTTTGACAGCTCAAAGAGCTGAAGAACATCAACGGATTCGTTGACCTGACAACCGAAGTAACCGTCTTCGAGGTTGAGAAAGAAAATCTCCCTCTTCAGTCCATTCTTTTGAGCAGTTATGATCTGAAAGGTAAATGTACACACATGGATTAAAACTCTTCTACACGTACTTAACATATAAAAGCTTAAAAGCAGCATAGACAAGTATATAAATTTGCCATGAGGTTGGTTAAGGGAGGACAGATAGGAAACTCGCAAATCATTCTGCATTAAATCTCAATCACAGAGAACTCTCGAAAAGTCAACGGGTCGGGCGACCTTCTCTGGTCCCAATGTAACATCCGAATCTTGACCCGCCCATCTCAAGAGAGAAACTCCGAGCTCTCTGCCATTCCTCATGTCCTACTTTTGTTCATTGTGAGTGGGGAAGATTGTCCACATTCAATTTCGCTCACACACCCTTTCGCTCTCGTGTTGAGCCGCCAATTCCCCTTCGGCCTCCACCCAAGAAAAGCGAATGTGTGGTATGCAACGAAGAGGGGTGACATTCCTGCACCCTTACTGTAATCATCATAATAATATTACAAGAGGGAAGGAAAGACGACGCCTTTGGAGTCCAACCCATTAATGAGGAGAGGCTTTTGGCCTTGTCCACTCGCCCTTTTACTTCCACCAGCCGCTCCGTTTATTTCACGACTCCCAATCAACTAATTGACTGTTCTGGTCAGAACAGGAAAAATGCTTATCTGATCCCAAACAACCATATAATCACCTTTATGTGTCTCATTGCCGTGGAGGAGGAGATGTGAGAGAGGATTAATTATTTGTCAATGATGGAGAAAAGTTCAAGTGCTCCTGCACAGATCAACGTCTTCCTCCAAGATGTATATATTTATAGCGACGGACCGTAATTTATTTAATTCCATAATTTGAATCTAATGATTAGAAATTCCCATTAGCTACAAGGCAACAGCGTTCATTTCCTCCTTTTGAGGACTTGGAATGGTTGAGAGTTTGAGGTATGGGAGAGATTCATTGGGACTTAATAATCAATCACATCACAATGCGCCATGCGCTTATCTCTGGAGGCTTAATAAATGATGAATGATAAGAGAGCGGAGTGAATTAAGAAATGGCTCGCCATTGTGTGAGCGGCCGAAAGATTCAAGTCCCTTGGTTAACTCTCTTTAACTTTAAAGACTCACATTCCAATTCAAATGTCTCTCTTAGAGTTAGTGTGCAAATGGGCTGAGGGAGTACGAGGCTCTCAAATATGAGAACTTCGTCTCACATCGGGCTCAGGAGATGAAGATGATGAGTCCAAACGAGTTGGATAACAAGGGAGATGAAAGTGAAAGTTGAACAGCTCCGTTTGTAAATACTCTTTTGCATAAATGCAGTTTTTGCTGTAATTATCCCTCCCATCTTATTTATCTTAATTTGAGGCACAGGTTTGGATCTATAATTAAATTAGAGTGGAAATTGGGTTCTTATGAGATCCTCTCTATTGTATAATAAACTACATGGATGTATATATTCTCTCCATTGTATGAAGTACGTGAATGCCCTCCATGTGTATGTATGTAATTACTCAAGTGGAGAATGGGCGGAGTGAGGACGAAGCTGACTAGAGATTCGCCCACGCGGAATTTTTTCTAAATCGCAAAATTATGTCAAGACATATCTCTATGGATATCATAATGCAAGTCTGTAGAGAGTATACAGTTAGTGTGTGTGTGGGCCTATATGTTCCTCCCAAGGTCCTTTCATAAAATTACCAACTCGGAGATTATGTGATTATGTCAATGAAGATCCTACAGACCAACAGAGAGCGAAACCAAAAGGTATAACGGCCTTAAAAAAGGTTCATTTATCTCTCAAGTCATTTTTTCTCTTCTTCTTTTCTTAGCGCCGTAAGACCTCACTTGACTCCACGGGCCATACTAAATATTTTATTTAATTGTCCCATGTAGGTTTTTGCGTCTGAATTATACTTGAGTTTTCCACTTTGCCCATTCATATACAAATTAACTCAAGTTAAGACGTTTGCGACCCCGATGCTAATTACTCCAAACATTAATTTCATTACCACAGCCACTTTGGTTCACATTTATTGTGAGCTGTGACACATTCGCAAGTTTTCAAACTATTTGCATGAAATCTTGAGCTCGCACGTTCTATTGAGGAACGGAAATTAGCAACAATGACGTTTTCCTCTCTTGCTCCTTTGGTCCCAATGCTCAAGACTGAATGGGGGAGTATGGTTTACATGAGAGACATGGAATCTTCATAAGTTTGAGTCATATGAAAAGCTAAAACTGGAAAATCCCATGATTATGTATACTCAATGTAAATGTCAAAAGCTGAAAGAGAAACGTGTGAATTTCTTTGTAGGTCGCACTTTGCCCAATCATATGAGAAAAGAAGAATGGAAAGAGGCAGTATGGTCTAGCCATTACTATCTAGAGTGTAATTGAATACAATTTCACTTCGCAATGTGCTCATCCTTTCCACCAACTCAGGGCGGAATAGCCAATGCGTTGAACGAGCCGATTTGCTATTTAGCCTTCACTGACGGAACTCAACTGGAGTAGGTGGTATTAGTAAAGATGGGCAGAGCACGTGGAAGTAGGACAAGAGGGATCGAGGGTGTGATGCAGGTCAAGCTTCCAGATACCATCAACTCTGATTGCAACGACTCGCATAAACACTCAGTTTTTCCATTATTATTATTGCAAGGCTCAAGTTCGTAATTGAATTACGACTCTCCCTCACTTGGTGACGGAATGAAATTGAGAGAAGCTTTATTGGCTCTAATGGAATTCCTTTCTCATTATTATCAAAACCTATTTATCTTACTCTGTACCAAATGCGAATAGCCATAAAATGTACACTGTACATATAAGATGACCCAGGTTGAGGATTTTTCTGTCTTCTACTTACTAAATGGTAAGATAGGTAAAAGTGCTAAAAGCATTATAACACCCTCAAGATAGGGAGGAAAGGAAACATTATCCAACAAACCAGGACTGGAGGAAGAAAAAATAATTTCATTGCCAATTGAGAAAAATTTCATCATGTATTATTGACCCCTTGGTTCTCCCGAGTGAGAACGCGGAGGATAGTTGCAATTATTTATATTATTTGAATAAAGACGTTCAATTGGGAAGAGGACAAACAAATGCTGAGGGCAACATTTTCTTTCCACTCTTCCTCTCTCATCTGAGTAAGAGAGAGGGATTTTTTTCAAAGCCCACTAGAGTATTTAGATGGCCGCCCATTAGCATTCCTATGGCCAATTGTTTTTCTTTCAGTCCATCCTGAGATCTGCATATTGAAAGGGCGTTGAAAATTGGCAATCCTTCGCCCAAATCCCCATCCTCCCCCTTGTTGCTCTCAATACTCTTCATGGACTCAACCATGTTTCTCGATCCCGACTCTAATCGAAACAATTAAGGGAGAGCTTTATAATGAGGTGACAATCGTCTCCACCTAATTGGATTCCCTATAGATGAGCCTATAGATGAGCCTGATGCATCCAGAGAAGCTGTAATCCTGGGAAATTGCGAGGAGATTTGCATAAGATGTTCACTTCTTTGGATACCAAGTCTGTTGTATGGTCGTGAAGGTTCTGCGTGGCTGTTGGGGCTCAAGGATCTACTCGAGATCCGTGGCAGGGAGAGATTAAATTCCACCTTGTGGAAACCGGAAAGGAAGTTGAGAGCATCGAGATCACTGAGTGTGCATTCCTTGGCAAATTGTTATAAGCCTAAAGGATACGCCAATTGGCTTTGCTCTTTTGGAAGCGGGACGAGAGGGACAGAGGCTTGTAATTACAATTTAAAACTCAAATTCGAAGGAGGAACCAGAGAGGTTAAGACTCAGGTATTTCATTAGCGCCGGAAGCCCAGGACTTTTCCATCTCCCTCCTTCCACTCATCCTTTCAATAATTAGGCAAAAAGAAGGTGGAATATGCAAATGGCCCTCATTGTTTTCAGATGACTTGAGCAGAGTCCTCCGCTTTAGCGAACTGAGCGATTCTTTTTGCCGGGAATTGGTTGACTGGGCTCTCCTACCGAATCGTTCTTGGTTCGAGGCGATCACGAATTCCGTGACAGCCCCCATGGCACTCTTCGCATTATCCAGCATATTTGCAAAGGGATTTTTGGAAGATATTAAGGACCGTCCGTACTCAAGGGAGACTCGCGGAGTGATTTGGCCAACCATGGATGAAATGCAAGACTCTATCACATGTTAGGGAGTCTCATGAAGGCCATGGAGGTTCTCCACGCTTCCTCCTTCTCAATTTCCTTTTTACGAGCCTCGGACCTCAGTTCATCCCGACTTGAAGCTAACGAGCTATAAAGTCTGAGGCCAGAGTTCAGTTCTTCCTCTTAATTGCATTTGTGAGGCATGGGCTCTCGGCTTTCCAGGTGGCTAGCTCGGAGATGAATACAACCTGGCTGGTTGTGTAATAATGAGAAAACCGGCGCCTACACCATTTCCGCCCTAGACTCCTATGGTCAAGGAAACTTTGGGCATCTCCAACGACGACGCGGAGAGGAGAAGAAGTCGAGATCAATGACGTAACGCCTACTTTGCAAAATGAAGCCATTGGACGCGTAGGCTGACTTTGGAAAGTGAATAGGACAATTTGAGGCACTCCCTTTGGAAACACAGAACGTTGTACAAGACACTGCCTTGTCTCCGCCTGTCTGTAAATGGCATGAGCTCCTCTGCACTTACACACACACACACTCGCCATAACGCACCGCTTGGACCCAACACGTCTATGCATATGCAGATTGACCCCAGTCGGCTCAATCTGTTCAATATTCCTCGTCCTTCCGCACTTGCCCCGATTCACAAGTCCTGGCTATTTGGAGGCCCAGGAGCCGAAGGGCTCAAATCCCAGATTCTCCGTCTCTCATCATCCCAAACATTATGTCAGAGGCGACGAGAAAGGAATAATTACTTTATTATTGCAAAGAGCAATAACACTCGTTGACATATAAGTCCTTACCATATTTCTGCTTGGCCAACTCTACATCTCACAATCCCTGCCTTAATCGACTACAAAGAAAATTTGTCAATTCCTAAATCATCACCTGGAAGTCTATCAAATTTCAGGGATGCACACGTGTGGGATTTCAAATTTAAAATGTCAAATGTTCATCAACATGGTGGAATGATCATATTTATGTGTTTAATATATAAATACAAATATAAGTAGTTATGCTTGTAAATGCATTTATCCCGACGATGCTCGTTCATAATAAAGGAGCTCCTCTTGAGAAACCCACATATTCATATATATTACGACGTCGACCACCATCATCTGGGAAGGAAACAATGGGAGCAATTGGGGAGCCGTCGGTTGGCTCAGACTTTGAGAAGCCTGACGGTAGTTTGGTGAAAGCTCAAATTGATCTTTCGTACCAGTTCTTCCCGAACCCACTTGTCCATCTCAATGACCATTTTGGCAATAAAGAGGCGGTGGTAAGTGAGGCCAATATGTCTCCTCTGGCTACATAGCTCAGCTCCGTTGCGGAAATGAGCGGCCGGGACGAGGGCGACCCAGGGTTTTCCCTCTTTCCTTCTCATGAACGGCCTTTTGCGAGGCCCCGACTCAAACCCGGAGGGATTTGTCGGGGAGGTTGGAGCTGGGCGGGTTGTAGGGGTGGTTGAAGTAGCAGATGTTCTTGCGGCGGTGGCCGCTCTCTTTCATTCTCACTTGCGCCGCGAGTGTCAAAGTGAAAGGGGAAAAGGGAGGAAGAGGGGCAAGCGGATTCGTGAGTATGCAGCGAACTGCCGTGTGGCCAACGAGGGAGAGGACAGGAAACCATTGGCTCCTCCACGGACATGTCAAGGAAGAAGCCAGTACATAATGAAATCATAAAAAGAAAACAACTTACATTTGGTATGATAATAAATATTGCAATCCATACTGTCCATTGGGGTAGTAATGACTTCAGTAGAGCTGTGGATCAAAAGAACCATAGATTAGACATCAACATACTTGTATTCCTCTTATGAGTTAAAGGTACATGTAAGATCACTTAGAGTCAAATTGGTCATATGGGAGATTGTGACATCATGAGGCGGATCTCTCTTTCTCGTCGCCCACCTTCAGAATTAGATTTCTCCCAAATTGCATTGCATCAGAGAGACCCTGAAACAAATCTCGCATCGCCCTCCTCCTCTTGTGCCCACCGATCTCATTCTTGTGTCAACTCCCTAATTGAGTCTGGCCTCAAATGACTCAGATAACTCTCTTGGTCTCACTTATTTGTATATATGGAGCTAAAGGCCTTTGTGCTCCGACCACAACCCTCCTCATCACTCAGAGAGAAATGATGAAAATGTGTGGGAATGTGAGGAGTCTGGACAGCAGGTTCCTCATCTCTCCTTCAACTTATTACGAAGACACCCCGTTCGTCTCCAACTTTTCATGGCCAATAAACGTTTGGTTGCAGATTTACAATTCATTTTTACTGCGTGTTCGCCAAGTGAAATATTGACTTATATTTTAACGTCCCACCCAAATAAGTCCAAGAGGCCTGAGAGGGCAAAATGACCAAAAAGTCTGAAGAAATTATCTTTTGAGCCGTATGGCCGCCAGAGTCATTTTAATAGCTTCCAATCCGCCTTACATTTTTTCCCCTCCGCAGATGAGATAAGAGATGAGGTGATTGGGAGAGAATGCGAAAAAAACTTGGAATTGACGGACCTCAAGGTGTGACTCTTTTCATAATACATCAAGTAGTAATTACTTTTATCCTCCTAACGAGAAACATTATGGGGGAATTGAGAAACATCGTCGCATCCTGTCTTTGCGAATTACTACAAGCCCTCTGCTTGGCGGACTGAGAAAGAGGATGTGAGCATCCCTGGGTAAAGTGTAGTATTTAGAACGTCGTCCACCAGTTACTCAAAGACCACATTAATAATACACACGGCCGCATTGTATTCAGACATTCATGCTCCTACTTGATTTAATGGTGTTCTAAATGTTATTATTGCTGAAGTTCCAAGGGTTTTTCATCCGCTCCCTTTTCCCTCACAGAGAGTTTCTCGATTCCTCAGAAAAGCGAAGCTCAATCGGCGGCCTTAAGCTTCAATAATACCCAAGAACAGGTTTTTCCCTTCTTCCTTTCGATCTCTGAATCGAAAGTTTGGACTCGAAGGGTCATGAGGCTCCAGATCACCTCGAGGATCTCATCGCTAAATCACGGGATGAATTGGTTGAAGAGAACTTCAACGCGAGCTGAGCTCAAAGATTCTCGAGTGCGTGCAAGAGTCCAGCCACATTACGAACTGACAAATTACGCTTGGCTTCTTTTCTTTCTACTTCCGGCCGAGAGTCTCGTGGCGGTCCGAAGAGACTCCAACCGCTTTGAGGAAGGTGAGTTCCCATGGCAATCTCTTGCAAGAGAGAGAGAAGGATCAGGTGGCCAAGGAGGCCCCATGACTCACCGAGCTCTTCTGAGATAATATTTTAAAAGATTCGTCTCTGTGAATTAAGGGAGAAATGAATAGAATAGGAGCGAGACTGGGTCTGGTGGTTATACCATTAACTCTTCAAAAGTGAGTATATGTGCAAGCTGGTATAAGAGGCTCTGTGGGCACACGGAAATGCTGTTTCAGTCTTTTGACCTTGGTTGTGAAAGGGAAACAAAAAAAACGGACGGGGAGAGTAAAGAAGATACTTTCAATCTATGAGATGATAATCCCAAAAATCACTTGTAGTCATGAGACTCATGAGAGGGATTCGGCTTTAGACGACCAAGGGGAAAAAACTCCAAGAGACGTTTGGATCATAAGAAAGGATCTACAGGTGGCAGATATGTGCCCGAGAAGGAAGGGATCCTCCTTAAGTAACTTTCCGCACTTTTGTACACACGTGAGAGAGAAGTTTGGGGCGAGGTATGCTGGAGATTCGTGTGTATGTGTGTTCACTCACAATTCCCTCCTGTTCTTTTAATGACTTTTTGCCCCGGCTGGAATATTGACTTTCCCTTTGGGCCTCTCCGAAAAGAGAATGAAGAGAGAAGTGATCGGAGAACACTGAGATCCGCCTCGTGCCTACCGGCGTGAGAAAAAAAACCCGGGTAGTAGATAATACCTGTTCCCATGGCGATGTTCGGGCCATGTACCACAGCAAAGTCCTGGACTCAACGGGATGTAAAAAAACGTCACTGTCTGCTCCGCGGTGTGGATTCACTTATTCGAAAGAATGTGTTTGGGTCCTGAAGGGGAATCAAGAGGGGGTAACGTAAGAGTGGTTTTTCAAATGACGTCGTTCTGTGCTTCACAATCCACGGGTAGTGACTGAAGACTACCTTTCCTTACTCGAGGACTCACTCCTAAGTTGGGGGTTGAGAAATGTTCCTTCCACGTGAGTCCCTCCTCTTATTGGCCATTCCGACAGGTAGAAGTAAATATCGCAATATGTACGTGCAGCATACCTGTCGTCTTGCAGCGAACCTCCTTTCCCTTTCCCACCCTTCTTCCTCAAGACGTCTCACCCCTTTAGCGGTCCCTCCATTCTCTCTCATCACTCCCTCGCATTTTGCATCTCTGGGAGATGCATCCCTTCACCTACGCCTCTGGTGCCCGTATGAATTCCAAATGCCTCCCGGCTGGTTCCTTCCGCCTCTGCCGCTTCCGATCCAAGTCACTTCCTTCCAAATCCCTTTTGTTCATTTAGATAGGAAAGTGCTCGGGCCTTTGGAGGAGGAGAGAATGGCTATTAATTAAATCCTTTGCCATTCCAGAGTTCCTCACCTCACCCTAATGAGTCGGATTGTGGAGGAAACAACAGGTGTGTGTTTGGGAGGTGATGATCCTGGCGCTCTTCCCAATCCCCAGAATCCACACAGACAATTTTGAAATTATAATAAGAGGGAATGGTGATTGACCAGCCGGGCGTGGCTGTTTAGTTCCAAAACTTCTTCACATTTTTAAGTGGTTAAATGGGCATTCCCTCCCACTGCTTATTGGAAATGCACATAGAAATAGATATTTTACCCCAAGGAACAGCTCAATAACCTTTGAGGTTGAATGATCCCGGCCCGAACTAACGAACGTTTAATACTGGGTCAACTCTCAGGAGTTATTAGTGATTTCCCAATTTGAGGAATTTGGCTCCGAGGAGTCCAAGAGAAAAAAAACTCACATTTGCCGTCCATCCGCTCACCCTCGGGTGAAGAGATGGACGTAATTGTTAATGGAGTCAAATCCCAATGTTCATTTGAAGAGCCTTCCACGAGGAAGAATCAAACGTCCATCGAGAAAACGACGCTATCAGCTTCTTGACCATGATCATGAAAGAGATGAAGGGGTTGTGTGTAGCGAGCCTCGTTAAGATCTAATGACTCTCAGTCGAGCTAAACAAGATATTCCTCTGAGCATTCCTTGGAACACACACAAGTCTCTCACTCAATGCAACAGCATAGGGCATTTAACATAACCACATTAATTAATTGCAGATTAAAGAGTGTAAACTGAGCGAGCTTATCGAGTTGGCTCGATAGGAAATGTTATGTATGTGTTTGCCATTGACTTCATATCTTTTGATGGGGAGATCTATGGGAAATCATTTTCCTTGTACTCCTCTTACACTACATAGATAAGGAGGCAAATGAGAAATGAATTACAGCCGAGTGCTTCTGGTTTCTCAGATTTAAATTCTAAAAGAATCCGTCCATTAGACATCTCCCCGTAATTGAACGCGTTGGATAGAGGAACTCAGGTGGAAGGGCAATTGAGGGATTTCCTTCTCCCATTCACGAGGCTCACAATTGCGAACCGAACATTCATCTCGGAATTAAAATGATATGTTTTGAGGTGTAAAGCATAGAGGAACCCATGGATCTTCTAACAGGTCCTTGAGGAAAACCAAAATAAATATGATATTTGAATGGGCAAGGCGAAGACGAGCGGATCTGCTCACAATGGAACGAAGGAGCTGCATATCCCCTCAATGTGCATCGCATAGTGAAGACATCCGAGCTCTTTTCTCGAGTCGACAAGTCTGAGAGAGACGTTGGGTGTTCTTTTGTTGGCCCTTGATTGTCTCTCATTTCCTGAAAGTAAGTTTGTGAAAATTTTAATGAAGTGAACTAACGGGGCCTCATAGGCTCCAAACTCCAAACACAGTAATCCCGCAAATATCCTTCCTTCTCAATGAGCTCTCCATTGTCTGAGGGATTTTTTAAAGGAGTCCTGAGAACCAGCCGTTTGAAGGCTCGAAAACGCTGGGAGTTGGCCTCATCAGACAGGGATGAAGAGGCTCGTCGTTGGGCCAGGGAGTCTTTTCTTCTCCCCTCATTGAGGTCCCCATTAGCTCGCCACACAAAGGAGGCGGTCCGATTCATCCTAATTGACAGAGAGATTTTATTTAATTAATTGAGGTTTGCCACCACAGGTAGGCTCATGAGCAGGGCCGAACTCATCACAGACGGCGTGAATGGAAAGACCATTTGGCTATTAAAAACGCCTGGGCTGAGCTCACCCTCGCTTAGGCGATTGAAAGGGAGGGATCAAGGGAAACTTTTTGTTCTCCCTCAAGTGCGAAGAATCTTTCAATTTATTGGAAATCTCTTTCAATTATCTTCCTGGTTCCTAATAAGAAGCGAGAGAGAGACAAAGCCTCGTGTTCAGCAAAGACCTTGTTCAAGATGAGCCTCTTCTTGTGCACCAGGAGCTTTTGAGCCCAGACTCTGCGGAGGAGGACGAGAATCATGAGAAGCGAAGGAGAAGGAGAGGAAGAGGCGGCTGGACAGAGTGGATTTATTGCTCGCTCTCGGACCCCTGGTCGAGTCGCGGAGGATGGTGTTCTTGGTCACTGACCTACGTCGCCTGTGTCATAAGAGTGACCCATGCCTCGCACTCCATGTTCAAAATCCGGATTTGCACTCACGGTGATTGTGACCGAGCGTCGTGTAGGCTGTCAATTTTAGGTATTCGAGAAATGATGACAGGTTTCGACTGCCAAACGGCTTCGCCCGCCTTTTTAGGAAACGTCCAACTTCCCAGCTAGAATCTATGCGTGCATTAGACCAAGGTACTACACTCAAATCCATGCATACAACTCCGGTGCGGTGGCTTTAACCAAGGAACGTCTTGGGGAACTGAGAGAGGAAATTGGAAGTTTGAGGTCAGAGAGAGAGTGTGTTTGAAGCCATGGAGGATAAATGGGATGGGTGTAATAATGGTGGATTAAATAATGGAGATTCGAGAGATCCTTGGTGGGTGAGAGAGGTGTGTTTGTTGGAATCCTATCATCCCTGCTCATCTTCTGCCTTTACCCCGTCCGTCAATCTCCCAGCTCACTCACGTTGTCCAATTTGAGAGAATTCATCTATAAATAACCTTTGTATTAGCGGCGGCCTTGCTCAATTGGAGTCTTATATCCTCAAAAAAGGAATCAAGGAAGACGAAGGAGCTCCCCATGCTCCTCCCCTGTTCCTCCACCATCAAGAACCTCCAATTGCCTCCATCAACGTACAACAAACAACGTACAACGTAGCCCAGCAAGAAGTCGTGTCTGGTGGATTTTGCCGGTCGGGTAACAATCAGGCTCTCCAAGGCT
The DNA here is from genome assembly GCA_009869795.1 of Neelides sp. FZ-2019. Lineage (NCBI taxonomy): Eukaryota > Metazoa > Arthropoda > Collembola > Neelipleona > Neelidae > Neelides > Neelides sp. FZ-2019. The sequence continues at coordinate 53,327 of VJMY01000318.1, forward strand.
GTCCCCATGTGTGAGTCTGAGTGATGAGTCAGATTTGGTTTGAGTTGAGCATATTCCCCCATCACTCAATCGGAGGATGCAAAAAGCCTTTCACAATGCCTCCCGACGATGTCATATGTCAAAGCGATGTGTTGTATTTATTAATTTGAGAGAGGACGGCGAGAGACGCGGCGAGGCTCAGAAGCCTCTCTACTCGCACGACCATGTCCAGTTAGCCTTCCTCACCTTTCTTCCCACCAATGACCTTTTAATCAAAAGGCCTGACCTACATGCTTCTTCTAAGCTCTCGTGTTGCAATGAGACAAATTATCCCCATTCACCTCTCCTCTCATTAACGAGAACCTATGCTACAGCTACGGAGACGATGACTCAACCTCGTTCCTCATCCTTTTACATTTCATTATGTCCCACAGAGCCGACAGCTTAACTCGAATTCAAATTTCTCTATTCTAATTATGTAAAAAGGAATTTGGGCAAATCACGCCCTTTTTTGAGCCCATTTTCGAGGTTTACTCGTCTTCCTCATTTACAGAGATATACATATGCAATTAATCCCGCGATGAGACAGACCAGCTAAGTATGTACCTACTCATGGACTTAAAAGGTAGATGCTCATGTTAAGCCCAGACAAGACCGTTAAGACTCAAATTACAGTTTAATTTAATCCTTAAATATAAATACAAGCCATGTGGCAAATTTAGTTTTTAGTCATTTATGTAAGCGGAGCTGCTCGTAATCCCTCAGAAACTCGTCCACCTCGTTGGAAGAAACATTCGACGCTTCTTTTTGGTTGAGCTTTTTTGGACTCCTACGCTTGACAATGTCCTTCAGTGGAGACAATTCTTTAAGTCCCAGTTTAGTCTCCATCTTTAAAGAATCAAAAAATAACAATTATTACTAAACAAGCCGAATAGCTTATGTACCTATATATGAATTTATTAAGTTCTAACGAGTAAATAGATGATTTTTCTATTAGCAATTTATTGTTACCAACAATTTAAGATTAAAACAAGCAATGCTTAATTGTGCAATTAATACACCGTTTTAAAGGCCATTGAATCAAAAATCATATATTGCTGTCATTATTCATATTTATCATTCAACAGCCCGCCATTCAATCAAGATTTCCATCTCTGTGAGTGGGAATAATGATTGATGTCATATTGGGAATTAATGAAATTAAAAGCCGCAAGCCAAAATAAACATTTCTTAAATACGATCTCAACTTTGTTTACATTTCATTATGTTATTACTAAATTAATTTCCTTTCAAAGTTTTCGATTAGGAAATTGAGATGATTAAAAGCTTGTAAAACCTTTAAAATAGAAAAACAACTCAATTCCTAGCACTTTCTACAATTAACTATTAAACTAATAATTACTTAATAAATATCAAACTCTTTCATTCAACTATCATTGAACGGAGTGTTGACTTTTGAGTGAGCGTTCACTCAACAGACATGTTTGTTTAGCTTTCAAAAATTCAAGTTTCATCATTTAAAATTAAAAGAAAAGTTTAAAACCTTTTTTTTCTGTTTGAAGTAATGGGTAATTTTCTTTTGCACTTTACGGATCGCAATGGATTGAATATTGATCCTGGAAGATGCAGAGACCAATGGGATGAGTTTAGTTTTCGTCGTTGCTCGCGAAAGCCTTTTCTTTTTCCTTGGTGGCTCTTCGGACTCCGGAACTTTCCGTATGCAAAGGTTCAAAACTTCTTCGGTGTTATTGGAAGATGCCTCCATAATGCTCGAATCAACTCATTAATAAATTCATTAACTCTCGGCCAATTTAGTTGATTCGAAACAACTTGGAAAAGTGGCAAACTTTTGCTTTTTTTTACTTTTTTGCCTTTGCTTATTAGTTCCTTTCCTTTGATGATTTGCTGGGATGAAAAACGAATGTCTCAGAGACAATTGAGAACAAGAGACTAGATCATGCTCTCACACCTTTCCTCTCATAAGGGAGACTTTAAATACGATGTAGCTGTCGTAAGATTTGGCTCATTGATAATTGTATTTAGAAAATAACCGACTTGACTTACTCATCGTCAACGATGGCTCAACAGTCATTATGGAGCGTATACCAGGAGATACCCGCGGTGACCCGGGCCTACACAACGGCATGTGTTTTGACTACCCTGGCAGTGGTAAGACAAAATGACCAAATTCAACCAAAATTCGACGCACACTTGTTCAATTCACGGTTTTCAACTTTGGCATTTAAATTCATTTCATATGTATTTTTTTTATTTTTTTTTAGCATATGGAAATCGTTTCGCCATATGACCTTTATTTTAATCCGTATTTAGTCATCCATCACTATCAGGTAATTAGAATATTTGCAAAAATGATAATGACCATTTAGAACTTCACACTCCAACTTCACGCATTGAGCATTAATATTTTAAATAATTTCGTTATTGATGTTATTTTAATCAATTATTGTTTTATATTTAGTGGTGGAGACTTGTGACAAATTTTCTCTTTTTCGGAACACTGAGTTTTAACTTCGTATTCAACATAATATTTACCTATCGATATTGCCGAACACTCGAAGAATCCTCTTTTCGCGGAAAGACTGCTGACTTTGTTATGATGTTCATCTTTGGGGCAACTCTCACTCTGGTACTTGTGCCATTTTTCAAACAACAATTATAGAATTTTAGAATAAATAAATGGTCACTAAATTATTAAAATTTTTGACAAAATTAGGTAGGGTCTAGTCTGATAATTACCTTTTTTTTTACTAGTTCATCGCTTACTTTGCAAATCTCATTTTCCTTGGTCATGCATTCACTCTGATGCTCGTTTACGTCTGGTCACGAAGGAATCCGATGGTCAGGATGAACTTCTTTGGAATTCTCAATTTTCAGGTATGATTTTTAATTCAAAGACATACTCTACTTGTTTTTAATCAGTATTTAATTTATTCTATGCATTAACTTCGTTTATTTATCATTTTGTTCATAGGCTCCACTCTTGCCCCTGGTCATTTTGGGATTTTCGCTTCTTCTTGGCAATTCCGTGCAAATTGATCTTATTGGGATTTCCGTTGGACATATTTACTATTTTCTTCAGGACGTATTTCCCAATCAACCAGGCGGCTTTCGCATGCTTGTCACACCACGAATTTTGTAAGTATTCGTAATTATTATGTTTTTGATAATTTTTAATTTAACAAATAATTAAATCTAAGATAGTTTAATTTTTAAATGGGATAAATAATCGATAAATTGAACTTGATTATGTAGGAAAATGATCTTTGACCGAGTCGACGAAGATCCGAATTACAATCCGCTTCCTGAAGACAGACCTGGGGGTTTCGGATGGGGCGATGGGAACCAGCGAGAGGATGAAGGAGAACAAGAAGAAGCCGAGAGCGAAGATGAGGATTCTCCTCGACCTCGTCAAAGAAGGCCAAATGTTGGAGCTGGCGAAAATCCTCAAGATACTCACGACGATCTCCCTCAGAACATACGAAACGAAGGGCAAGGACAAAATTAAGTCCCGTCAATTCAAAGCTATTTATATAAATATTTATGTTCTTGTACCTTTCATTTCCATTTGTCTAATAAATAATGAAACTATATCAACATTTCTCTCCAAGGATTCACAATGGTCAAATTGAAATCTTATGGTGTATTAATGTATTAAAATAAGCCTCTAAAAAAAGTATGCTCGAATTTCAATGCGACCAAAGCGTCGATTTTATTGTACCTTTGACAAAAAAGTAATGTTAGTAATCGTGTTTGTATGCTCATTCTTTTTTGAGTTGCCTTACAATCTTCATTTAAATGATGAATAAGTAAGAACTAATCGTTAGTTAGCTTTAAGCTTCTCTAGTCTTATCATTTTTCTGATCTGTAATTTTTTTTGATCATTTGAAAAGGACACAAACAAGGTATTTATCAACTGTACACTTATAAATATTATTGCCTCCATTCCATTTGATAAACCGAATTGAAAGTGATTTGAAAAGTTAACATAATTAAATACGTTATGTAGGTATTAACAAAATTAATATTATTTATGAGTATACTTGTATGTCATTTTGTTGAGGTTTTCAGAGTAGTTTATATGTAAAGTATACCTACATATGTACTTTAACTCATTGACAGTTGGTTAATTCTAAATCATCCGCTACTATTATTTTACTATCATTTATGGATAGATTACTTCATTTTGTATAATATTTTGGGTTAGCGATAAAAAATCAATTGAAGATAATTCAGTATCACATATTAATACATAGTATTAGCTATTAGCATTTTTCTAATTCTTTAGTTATATAATTCCTTCTCCTTTAAAAGTCATAATTACAAGAATAGCAAGAAGAATAAATAAAGAGTTAAAGTCTAAATAATATACATATATTTGAGATATCTTAATTATACCTTATAATGAGAAGAATATAAGCATAAATGGCTTCCTCATGATAACTGACAACGATTATGAATTATTAAACAGGTTGATGGCATATCTTCCCATTTTTCATGATTTTATAAATGAACTTAAAGAGTAATTACTCTTTATCTGAAAGTTTATTTAGACATAAGCAATATAATTTTATATCATTTTGGAACCAATTTTCTAAAATAGAGAAAAAATGCTTTTGATAAATTTTATTATTATTTAAATCTTAAACACGTGTATACATTAATATATTCGTTTCATTTACTAATTTAATAAGTATTGTAAAATGCATTTTACGAGATTCTTCATGGGTCCTTTCATCATACTTCATTAAAAACATAAAAGGAGTATTCAGGCATATTGAAGAAATAAATTGTCAATTAACAGTTTGGCATTTAAAAGCATAATATTTGCAATTGAAAGTAAGACATGTACACCTACTAAATCTTTATATTACACATAAAAGAAAAATTGCCTACATTGTACAACAGCCTGATATATCTTTAGTAGGTATTCTATTTCCTACTCACAATCATAAATTACTTATTGTTAGAAGTACTTTTTATAATTATTATATTTTAATACGACATAGTTTTTTATACATATTGTTTAGCTTTCCCTTAATCCTAAAACTTACTTAATTATTAAACATATTAAGACATCCGATATACATAAATGCGAGAATTAAATGGCTTACTTCGAATGGCCAAGATTGAGAGATTAAAAAATCCCTTCGTTTCATTAGTAAGTATCGTATTATACAAGTAAAGTATCTGTTTATTCTTTATTATTTTTATATCGAAATAACGATTGCGATCATGGTTAGTGATATTGTCGAAGAACTAGGCATTAAATCGACCTCCCATTCAAGAACGTTAATTGTTCGTATATCTTATGAGGAAATCTCTAGGAATTTTTGTGAATCCTTCAACATGTATTACAAAGGTTTGTTTGAAAATATGAGGAGGACTACTGACTAGAAGGTAAGTAAAAATTGACGAGATAATATAAGTTCAAAATATAAAGAAAGAGCAACTAACTCCATGAGCAAAAAAATGTATAAACTGTTCAAATAATTACAAATTTCATGAAATATTAAAAAAACTATTAAGATTTTGAATAAAAAACAAACTTTGACTCAAATATACATTTTTTAACAACTTGATCATTTCATGTCATTTTTTGTTATTTATGAATACACTTCAAATATCACTTTAGTACAACAATTCCTAAGGCGTGACAGAGTTGGCCCTTTGAAGGCGAAACGTGAGATATTCGGACAATGATTTTTTTATCAAAACTTTTTTTTCATTTACCCATTGCGACGGTGGCCAATAAAACAGTTATATCGTCTGGTTTTCCACCTGAATCAAACAAAATAAAATTTTTCATTTGATAAAAAGCTACAGATGGAGGTTTTGCCCAATTGTATATAAGTAATTTGAGTGTAAAATATGTTATGCATTAACATTATTTGCAATTAAAATTATTTTCTTACCAATCGTGTTGATTCCATTCATTTGTGCACTACGGGCAAATGGCGAAAGGAACTTTGAATCAAATGCAAGTGTTCGAGATTGAAGTACAATAGAGTTTGCAACTTTCTGAAGCATAGCAGGATCTTTCTCACCTTCCACCTAATAATAGTATTAGAATGAATGGCATTGAAATAAGAGGAATTTCTAAAGAAATTACTAAGTACTTCTATTGTACAAACATTATTTTAGGAGTTTCAAAATATAAAGAATCAAAAAAGACCTTGGCGAGTTCTGAGAGTAAAAGGCTTTCTGGGAGATTATCAAATACACCATCAGTGGCAAGAAATATCACGTCACCGTCATTGACTGGAAGCTTTGAAATTTCCGCCGATTCCGGGCTAGATAAATGGAATAATGAGATCGTATTAATAATTGTATATGGTTGACTGCAACATTGGGTCATTTAAATTCCTATTAAAATAAAGATTCATCACGGAGGTTAAGGTTTAATAAAGGTTTTACTACCTGTCACACAACACATTTTCCCCTGGAGGTGGGCAGGAGAGCTGGAAAGGAGTATTGAAGCAGTGCGTTTGTTCCTCTGATCGATGAACAATTTTGCCTGATCGTACGACGATGAAACCTGAGTCTCCTAAATTGGCGCAATAGAGAACAGCGTCTTCCCGACTAAGGACAACCACGCAAGCTGTGCTGCTCCCTAATACAAATAGTCAAGTAAAAAGCTTATTTAAATGGTTCAATTTGCGTCGGTTATTCAAGACGATTTTGATTAGTTATGTGAATAAGTGCTAATCAATCGTACCTTGCACGTTATTATTTTGTTGAATTCGATTATAGCCTGTAGCAAGTAGTTTTTCAGGTTTTGAAGGCACAAACCATCCTGCTTCCACTTGAAACTCGCAAGCTTTCATTAAAGAAAATGAAAATTCTCCTGGATCAAGACCTGAAAATAAATAAAAATTAAAAATTACTTTCCTCTTTAGTTAAACAAATTAGATAGTTAAAATTTAATAAAACATTAAAATTGTTTTGATAGAAAAAGTTGCGATTGCTTAAAGGGACAATTGCTATCGCCCATAAATGAGTGCTGTAATTTTAAATTGAATTTATATTCAAGTTTTGAATAAGTTACCGTAATTCCTCCAGCCTCCGACTCCATCAGCAATGCCTATAATTATTGTTTAAATCATTTTAAACCATCGAAATTATCAATTAGGAATGATAAAGGCCAATTAAATATTTTACGACGCGTTTACCCAAAACATCGGCAACTTTATTTCGGGCTATGAACCAAGAATCGTCACCTATAAAATTAGAAGTTATTATTGCAAATGAAAATATTGATAAATTACGATAATTGTCTACAAAAGCTACATATTAATGAAAATCTGAATTAACGGAATTAAAAATCAAAATAGGTACCGAATTGTCCTCTTCGAAATTTTGAGGCTGAGAAGTCCTTGGGAAGTCCTGAAACGACGGAGACAAACCCAGGACCAAGTCTCAAATCTTGCCAACGGTTTTGAAGCGACCTGCACATCTCGCTGGCTATGAGCTTTGATTTGACGTTATTACTTAAGTAGTCTTCAGGCTTTTCGACTATCCCGTTGGCATCTTCGGAGGGAATTCCAGTTGAAAGACGAGGACCGCGAATGTAATCTACAATGACTGATTGTCGTCGGACGTTTGTTTGAATCCCGATTAAAAGGGCCCGTGAGATGAACCTTCCAAGCCAAGTAGCACAACTCATTTTAAAACATTTTCATGGACCTAGAAGAAAATCAAAAAGTTTATATATATGAGCACAGAGCACACAATCTAATTCCTCAATACACATTGTTCACATTTAAAGACTCGTTTAAAATTGAGGGAAAACCTTAATTCAATTAATAGAGTTAAAGAAATGAAGAACTAATTTTTTTAAATCATTTAGTTTTTATATATTGAATAGGTACTAATTAAATTTGATCAACTTAATGCTGTTAACCTAAACGTAATATAGACAAATTAATTATATATATTATCATTGATAAAGTTAATTAGTAAAACTAGAAAACAGAATTCCAAGTTAATAAAATAGTATTTTGCTTACAAGAAGCCTTATAAGGAGTCTTGCTAACGTAAACATGCCTAATCACCATAAAAAATCAGGCCAGGGTCATTAACAATATAGTTTCTTGTGTGCAAAAAGACTTAATAAACAAAGGGGCAATAAGAATTATAACTTTGGACGGAATTTAATTTATCGAAATGCGTGCATGAATGGATGAGCATTAATGAAGAGTAGATAGTGAAAATGAATCAATCAAGTGAATACAAGTTAGTAAATGTAGTTTAATTAAATAATCCCAGTTTACCTTCCTATTTGATCCTCCTTTAAAGTGCTTTAAAAAGAGAGTCTGCGGAAGAGCAGGAAATAGGAACGTAGTTCTGTTTACTTGACTCGCCAAGGAGCCAATGCCAAATCTCGCAATTTATCCAATTAATTAAAACTTTTCAAATCTACGCTCTCATGGATAAATTGGCAGAATTCAACGGCGGGACACATTCTCTCATCGCAATTTCTATTCTGTATGGCTAAAAACCTATCCTGTTGGATTCAACTCGAATTTCACTTAAATTAAAAACCCAGACTAGCTTCGTTAAGGTCCAAATGGCCAGTTTGGATAATAAGTTAAGATGAAAATATGAAGAGAAATTATGTAGGTTGGTCAAATACCCATTAGGAGTTTTGGAGTTTTAAACAAAAAATGAATCACACCCCAAAGTAAGTTCAAACTTGGTTGAAATCATCAATTATTTTAATGTACACTGAATATGGAAGTTACCATTGACCTTGTTGCCATTTCTCATTAGGTTCAAGAACGCTAATTAATAACTAATAATTAATAATCAATTCACTTTCTAGGATACCAAGTGAAAATACGAAAACAACCATAAAGATCGAGGAGAGTCCAGGTGAGGTGAAAGAAGAAGAAGAACCAGTTGCTTCTCTTCCTGATCCAACTCATCCAACCTCGCCTTCAGTGTCTTCGGCTCCTCCAACTCCTGCCTCGTCGACCTCTTCCAAGTCCAAGAAGAGGTCAAAATTGAAAAAGTCTCCCTACAAGCAACAATACATAAAATTGAAACTGAGATTTAAAAGGCTCATTGGGGTACTAAATTTTGCTTATCGAATTACATTTAAATACAAAATTAAAATTACATTCAAATATAAATAATAATAAAATACTAACATAGTAGGAGCTGTGATAAGTAAATATGCATTTTCTGTACTTCTTTAACATATTTCTTTATATATATAAACTTATATTCTATACCATAGTCTCTGCCTAATTAATTGAGACAATTGAGGCTAAATCGAATGTGCTTAATGAAAATTAACAGGAAAACGAGATGTTAAAGGATAAATTAGACGGTAGAAAAACGGAGCTTGCTTGGATGAGCAGAGACCTCCATTACATCCTGGAGCGGATCAGTAGCTATGAAGCGACGAAAGATCAGAGTCGAGCCGGAGACGCGAGTTCTTCGTCATCAGAGAAGGGAAGCAGCGAACGGCCGCCGAGGAGAGAAGAATCCGACAACGAAGAAAGGAAAAGGCCAAAAAGAAACTCGGACTTCTTGCCACCGGTCGAATGCAAAGGAGGAGGAGACTCAGGGCAAGTCCTATGGGGAAAAAAGGGTCGACAAAAGTTTCGAGTCAGAGGTCCCGCTCCGGCCGATGAGATTTTCGAAATTTCCATCAAAGAACCTGACGGCTCTGACAGCAGCGTTGAGAATCGGAACGAATGTCCCAATGGGCACGACAGGAAGTTGATGGGCTCACATGTGATTGATCAAGACAAAGGAGAGGCCAACGGGTCGATCGAGCCTTCTTCAGAAACGTCTTCTAGCGACAGCTTTGGTCCTCCCACTTCTTCCATGATGGACAAAATAAAGACTCAACTCTCCTTCTGCATTCCGTCCGAAATCGCCATCGGGAGGAATCTCATATCTCTCATTCCAGAAAAACCACCGCCGACGCTTCCTGATGACATTTTCAGGTAATCATTATTTATTTTATTTTAAATAGACAATATTTTTAAGAATAACATGATAATTTTTACTGTTTTGTGATCTTGTATTTAGATTTGTGCGTTTAGGATTTTTGCTAACATTAGACGCCTGCTGCATTTTCATTGAATTCAAAAAGACTTTAGGCTTTTTGCATACCAAGTTAAAATGCAAGAATCTAACACCTACAGTACTTTTAAAATATAACGTAATAATAATAATCAACCTTGATTTCTCACTTTGTATTAATAAGCCATGCTAATACTTCTATTCTTTTCTCTATTTCTCAATCAATTGTTTATTATAGCTAGTATTAATGCTTGAGTAGTTTCATGAAACGTAGTTGAGCATTTAAAATTTTTTAACATTGAATGTAATATCAATTGATTATTTATTTCTGTAGATTTAATATAAATCTAATTTCATCATCAATCAATTTATTAACTGAAAGCTTAATATCTCATTTAGATAATAAAATTGATTTTTTTCAACTTGAAGCTACGCTTAAAACATACGTCGTAGTCGCATTGATTGTTATTAAAATGATCAGTAACATGTATATGTTGGTAGCAATGTTTAATATAGTAAGTTGATAAAATTAGTAAACTATGTTTATTATTTATATTATTTTTAACATCTCAATTATAAGCTAATCATTATTATGTAAATGCATTTTTTGAAAATATGATAAAGCCCACTGGCTCAGGGTGATTGACTTTGCAGAAAGGGATTTCTTATAATTTTTCGTCTACTCGCACTCTTATTTAATTCCATTCCATGCACTGCATTGTATATAGATATAGTATGAAGTACCTATTGGCTAAAATGACAATTTTAATCAATAAACGCAAAATGCCAAATATTTAATTAATACACAATAGTATTTTTGACATACTAACACAAATAGATAATAAGCACTATTTGATTTCTAACGTTGATGTCATAAAATGCATCTAATTATTCTTGAAAATTTGGTTTGGTTTGGTTTTAAAGATTATAACAGCTTATGTATAACTATGAATACACATTATATGTACATGTGTTTAATTCGCTATTATTTACACTTCTTATTTACACTCATAAATACGATTCATTCAATAATAAACCATTTTTGCAGATAATGTACACGTGCACACATTTCATTCTCTATGATATTAGTTTCAAGAAAAACAATTTATTTACCTAAGAATTGTATACATTGCGATTAATTATAAAGCTGCTGCCTGATTCGTCAACACGTTAATAATATTGAGCTAATATCCAACTTCTCTGCATTTTTACCTCTACATTTAGAGTACCTAGATTTTTAATGTAGAATGAATTAGAAAAACTTTAATACCCCATTACTATAATAGTTCAAGCTTTTTCTTGTCGCTTTCCCCTTATTTGCCAATTATATTAGGGGAAATAATCCGTTTCGTAATTCATAATTCTTTTTTCCTTAGCGAATCATAATGTTTATTTCCTGGCGGGTGGTCAATGTTCGTGTCCCTTCTCGTCTTATCAATTAACTCTCATCTCTACTCTATTGGTTGTTCTAATGAAATATATATATACTCAATAATGATACTACTACTCATACTTTGATATGTAATATATAATTATTACTAATTAATAATTTATATAGTTATACATATAATAAGTCTTTTTACATTTATGGAATACCTACTGTGGAACTAGATTTGTACACAAATAAAACTACAAAAAATGATCGAGTTCATACTCTTGATGAGGATTGTAGTGACAGGTGAATGAGGTGACTTGTCGAGAAAAGGCCTTAAATTAAACCATATACAGTTAAATGACGTTCACGAGATCTGATGAACAGAAATATAATATTGAAAATGTGTCTTTGAATTACCTATGTATTTGAATTTTAACTTACCCCTACCACTGACTTTTATCATGCATTGTCTGAATATGTATGAGACATGACATGATTTTGCTATTAGGATAACCGATAAATAGTTGTATGAAAAGCTTTAAATAACTACATGTATCGCTATATGTATGAATTTTCATAAATTTCCATATTTTTTAAAAGCCTTAAATTGAAAAATTAAGCCCTTGAACAGGTTGTGTTCAAAAGTTAAGAAATTTTAATTCTTATGTTCGAATAATTAAATTACTCTTAATTAAATTAAGCGAGAAATGTTTGAACGATAAAGCTTCAAATTTCAATTTGTTGTTATATATATCTTTTTACAATTGTTTTATAGACAAATATTTTGATATACATATACATATTATTTTCCGATTATCGAGTTATCAGTTTTTCAGATATATAGTAAAAAAAAAGTTAATTTAATGATAACCATTGAAATTCAATTTTCTAACAAGGTATAATTCTTTGAGTTAATGTTTCCTGTAAGTATATTAATTGCAATTACCTAATTTACCAAAATTATATTTGAAAGACTTTTTTAACGACAAACTCATCAATTGATAATACATGTACTTTCAAAAGTTATATCTCAACATTATTTAAAAAGTAGTTTGGAATGATGACTGAATAAACATTAAAATCCGTTCTTTGAACTTATTCTTTAAAATCATTCGGTTTAATTTCACACACTCAAAAGCAAGACAATAAAACAATGATATTTGATCTCTTCTTTTTGGGAAAACTTAAATTCTTAATATCTGTACTCCCAAAGATTAAACTAACTACACTAATTACACTAACTTTAGGAAATAGTACAAATTAACTGGTTGACCATTTTAATGGTAGTATTGAGTTATTATAATAATTCGTTTTATTAGTAATTAAATAAGTAATTTGCTGATAAAACCTCATAAATGTCATAAACCTCCTTTAAACTACATTACGACCGCAGCAATAAAAGCGATGATTTCCTTCAATCCTTTATTTCAATTCAATGAGAATTCTCATATTCTCGGGAATAAGAAATCACTTGTTTTCACGTTTCGCCCCAACTTTTACACTAGTTTTACACAAGTTTAATAAATGGCATAAAGAGATATTTATCCTAAATAAACATGCACATTACTTATACAGGTCCATATATTGGTATATAATAGGATTGCAGAATAAGGCTTCCAATTAGTAAAATTATTCAACTATAAAAATCTAACGCTTTCAATTAAAATCAAACCGCATGCACTGATTCAAGAACTGAGAAGTTTATCAAATTAATGAACAAAAGTCATAATTAAAATGAGCAACAAAGGAACCTGTACAATATAAACTTTGAGATCACTGTAAGATCATTAAAATGAAACCCACCAAAAAGTTTCCCTAGAGCCTAACTATAACAATATAACCATCAATGCATCAATGAAAAAATAAACGTATATGACGAACGACGAGTGCATCTTTCTATCTCATTCATTTGAAGTTGAACACACACACTTACATCCATATCTATTAAATGTAAAATTCCCAGGTATGGACAATAGTAGGTAGTTAGTACCTACATCTTGATTATTATTTATATAACATGCAACTTGTATAAAAGTATCAACGAGGAATGAATGGATGTGATAAAAGCGAATTCCATCTTGCACATGGTTGTTGTTTGGTGGGAGACGGAAGGTTCTCGGGCTCTGCACAGGGGGCCGAGTGGTCCACATGGGCAAGGTGCGGGGGAGCCGGGGGGTGAGGTCCTCCCGCCTCCCACTTCCCTCCTTCTTCCTCATTGTGAAAGTCCTCAGTCTGTGTCTGGCTTGAGCTCCACTCTCTCCCCAACGTCCTAGCCGAATGACCCTCGCGAGGTTAACCCATGCTCTGTGACCTACATGGCCTTCTAGCACCACCATGGCCACCGGAGTATTCGACATTGAGTTGCAGGACGTCGTGCAGGACGACATTTCAGACGATGACTCCATCGAGATTGAAGACGTAAGCCTTTGTCATTGACCCTCCAAATGGGCCCAATATTGGCCTCGTTTACTCAACGCCAAGTCTTTCACAATCGCCCAAAGATTTTGAAACATTTCTTTTTCCAGGGAGCCTACTACGATGGCCGAGATAGCCAGGAGTTGATGAAGTAAGGAAAATACCATAATTGATCTTTTCTCAAAACTCGTACAGCCTTTGAGTAAACTCATTCCTCGGAATGGGGGGGTCATCACTTCTAACGGGTTTTTTCAAATGTTCCATTACAGTGAAGTGATTGAGGAGTATCATATTTCGGAGAAAACAGTGAACCAAGAGAAGGTCGGGCCCCAAGATTTTGAGCTTAGAAAAGTCCTTGGAAAGGGAGGTTATGGAAAAGTGTTCCAAGTCCGGAAGCTGACCGGGATGGACTCTGGCAAGGTCTTTGCCATGAAGGTCCTGAGGAAAGCCACGATCGTGAGGAATCAAAAAGACACAGCCCATACCAAGGCTGAAAGGAATATCCTGGAAGCCGTTAAGGTCAGGAACCAATTTATTCATTATGCGACCCACAGCCCCTTTTTGCCCTTTGGTTCAAATTCAAATTTCTTCTCTCAATTAGCATCCCTTCATTGTGGACTTGAAGTACGCGTTCCAGACCGGAGGGAAGCTCTATCTCATCATGGAGTATTTGAGCGGAGGAGAACTCTTCATGCACTTGGAAAGAGAAGGGATTTTTCTCGAAGACACTGCAAGGTTCAACTCTTATTTATTTTATCTCTCTGAATTCATTTTTATGAATGACTTGAATTGTGACCCTTGATCCTTACCTTCTCCGACCCATCCGACGCTATTCTTAAACATCTTTTGATGTCTTTTTGGTTCCATTTTAGCTTTTACCTCTCCGAGATAATCCTCGCCATCGAACATCTCCACAAACAAGGAATTATATACAGGTGAGCTTTATATGCCTCACCATCTATCTTCATTTCAAGAGACATTGACTCTCAGTATGAGAATCCTTACTCAAGCGTCAATTTTAATATTTACAGAGATTTGAAACCCGAGAACATATTGCTCGATGGACAAGGCCATGTGAAGCTAACGGATTTCGGCCTGTGCAAAGAGCAAGTTCAGGAAGGTGGTGTAACTCATACGTTTTGCGGGTAAGGCTTGTACTGTTTTTCTCCTATGATTCCTCTATGACTAACAATAAATCTGGAGGCTTAAAATGGATCATTTGTTTAACAGTACGATTGAGTACATGGCCCCGGAAATCCTCATGAGGGTTGGCCATGGAAAAGCCGTAGATTGGTGGTCCCTTGGTGCCTTAATGTACGACATGTTGACTGGAGCTGTAAGTTGAGCATTTTTTCAATCTTGAGCTATTGAGGAGAGCTGCATTGAGGGATGTGATATTTAAACACTGTGATGATTTGAAATTACAGCCACCTTTCACTGCTGAGAATCGAAAGAAGACGATAGAGAAGATCTTGAAGGGGAAGCTTAATTTGCCGCCATACTTGACCCCTGATGCCCGTGATATAATTCGAAAGTTACTTAAAGTACGTGGATCTCAACTAAATGCAAAATACATTCCATGATGTAAAATTTTAAATGTTAGTCTTTACTTTGATAATTTTTATAGCGTCAAGCAAACCAAAGACTTGGTTATGGAACTCCTGATTCCGTTTCAATTAAGTCACATTTGTTCTTCAAGTTGTGTAATTGGGAAGACGTGGCCTCAAGACGCGTTGAGCCTCCGTTTAAGCCAACCCTTGTAAGACCAGGATCGAACTACAATAATCTTTTATTTATTCGAGCCGCTTGTATTTGATCATCGAGTGGTGAGTCAAGGTACAATACCATGAATCATCCTCTTTTTCTTTGGGTTCAGAGTTCAGATGACGACGTTTCGCTTTTCGACACGAAGTTCACCAGGCAGCCGGCCGTCGATTCCCCTGATGATAGTATGCTGAGTGAAAGTGCCAATCTAGTTTTCCAGGTATGTCCTCTCAAAAATACTCTACACTGCACTTTAATTCAATATCTTGACTCCCTCAACATTGTATTTTAACCATGACGATTTAAATATTAGGGATTCACATACGTGGCTCCTTCCGTTCTCGAAGATACGTATAAGCCGCACATCATCAGAGCCCGGTCGCCGAGGAAACAAACAGGGTTGAGCCGACAGGCTTACACCCCAAGACAAGCCACTTACCACACGGCTGCTCCGTTCGGCTACGACACGACGTACCTCAGGGACGACATCATGGATACTTCCTTGTCAAAATGCTTTTGATCTTACACATCCTAGTAAACCCCTTATATATAGAGATAATTATGCTCCCCTTAAAACCTTAAACATTAGAGTACAGATGATCAAACAAAGTCATTGTACGATAGGCTATACAGGCTCATTCAAGTTATTTTTTCAGCTAAAAACATCAGACATTATATAGGTACATATATAAAAAATATGTAGATAATAAAGTGAATATAAAGTAAATTAAACTCTGGTTTATAGTTACCTACCTATACACCTTTAAGCAACTTAAGAATAATAAGAATTAAGATAACTATTATGCTCTTATAAAAAAATTCTCAATTGCAATGACTGGAGCCGCGAGTAAAGTCCTTACTATATTCCTAATATTACTGAGACTTAAAATCATCTGACCAACTCGATCGTAAGTCGCATTAAGATACGAAATAATAGTTAATTAAATTAATTCGCGAAATGAACAGATAGGATGAAACCTGAGGATGTTGACCGAATGTAGAGCATTTTGTTTCAACCCGACCTTCCTGTGTATGGAGGGAATATCCGAGGTTATTCATTTTGCAAATTGAATTTGACAAATTAAACTTATTTTTATTCTTCACTAACTTTGAGAGTTTAGGAAAATAAAGAAATGTACGAGCTATGTATTAAGAGATTCTGTAAGATTTTTTGTAAATAAGCTTCTAAAGAATAAGTTCTAATTGTAAGTCGTGTTTATTAGTGTAAGTTAAGCTTTTCCCATTAAGCTCTAAAAACCTCTGATTGTGAGCCACCTCATAAAATAGTACGTCCACACCTTCCTGTTTTTTGAATCCTTTAAAAATACCTAGTTAACAAATGCCAGCTAAAGTACCTAGTTCACATTTTTAAGTCTCTAAAAAAAGTTACGACGACGGACAATGGACCTGAGTTCTGTTCTCAGACAGACTTCTTGATGGAGTCTCAAATATCATATTACATATATATATATAAACTTATATAAAAATATTATGACATATAGGAAGAAATTATCATTGCAAATAATAATATAATAATGATAATACATATTGGTAGGTTAAGGTTCACTCCTTATCTTCGTGTGATTGTCAGTTTGTGAATCTGACAAGGGATGGAAATCTGAGACATCACTTTTGTCACTCCCTTGGTGAGTTAGCCAGGGGGATGGTCTGTTCTGTATGACGCGAGATTCAAACGGACAGGAACACCGTTTCATCACTATCTTTCTTAACCAATGAGTATGACCTTTCCTGGATGTATTAAACTACATTTAATCAAGTCGCATTAGGCTAGTTAATGTGCATCGTGCCGATGCCCTGTGACAAATTTGGAGTGATTCAATAATTTGTCCTTCAAACCTTCTAAAAATATTATTGTATAATCCAATGTAGGAAAACGGCAGGGTCATGAAATGTTGAATATTTCAAAAGAGGAGGGAAGTTGATTTCTCTCCTTCTGTCATTCTGAACCATCAAAGTTGTCTCTGGAGTTAATGAACTACTTTTTATTATCTCTAATCCATTTGTGTAATCAAGTGTGTATGTAATTAGGTGGTTGGTCATAAGACCAAGTTCAAGTCCCTTTCCTGATTGCACTTTAAACTCATTGGCCTCTTCTTTGGATATTCAAAAAAGCTTTTCTTTGTTTGACCTTTAAGTTGTTCTCACATCGCATATATATGAACAGGGGATTCCTTGCCCTTTGGAACTCATTTCCAATTCCATTCTATTGCCTTTTCTCTCAAAAATATTATAATTTCCTTTCATCTCTTATAGTTTTTTATGAGTCAATCCCAGGACGCCCTTCACAATTCAAACTTTACATTTTGAGCTAAGGAGGATGTGAGGGCGAATGCATAGGATTATACGTTCTGTTTATTCAATTCAGACGAATGTTTATCCAGTCTACGAAATTCAATAACAAATTCTAACTTTTAGCCTTTGAAGTATACAGTTAAATTAAAACTTGCCATCAAATAGTAACAATTGAATGCAATATTATTTTGTTCAATGGCTATTGGTTGGTGGCACATTTTATCATTTGTATTCTATGACATGGTAAAAATAGTTTTATTATAATTCGAAAAGCCTTTGGTTCAAATTGAACTTTTTAAAATTGTATTTCAGATAAGACAATTTCTAAGGATATTGAATGCATATGAACAACTTTAGCACAAAACCCTAGCCAATTAATATGAAACCAAATTTCCATACGGCATCAGGAATAATTCGTACTTGCGTTTAGATTGCCAGAGCTGATAGCATCACTTACTTAAGTTTAAATATTAAAATAAATACCTCTCTATCAACCTTGTATATGCGTATAAGGAATCAGGGCATTTAAGAGACATACCCAACTAGCCCCATCATTGGATTATATAATATATACCTATATTAGACTCCGAGGGACACGTTCTTCATGCGAGTAATAAATAATTGTAATATTAGATTCAGAGTAATAAAACTATCAAAGAGTCAATTGATTGTGTGAGAGAGGAATTATGAGTACTTAATGAAATGAGAGATCCAATGATTTCTGCTTGATGCAGACTTATTAACTGTCATTGACTTGTTTTATCATTTTAATTGTGAATCAACGTCTATGTTATATTTGCAGTATATGTAATTAGCTAATAAGTACGTAATCTTATAATATACATATTGAGATTCTCGCAAAAGAGATGATTGGTTTAAGGCCGTTATTATATAGGAAATTAAGAATATTAAAATTTAGATGAGAATGAAATAGGGAATTGACCTATAAGTTGAAGGAGCTATTTAGCACAAATGTATTCTTAGCATCATCTTTACGTGTCAATTCCATTCCGCTTGACGTGACAATTATGACTTCATTTTTGAGTCTTTAAATCCTCACACACTTAATACATATTATCTATGGGAATTTCAAAGATCACTAATTACGATTAGGATGATGATAATGAGACATTCCTGTTTAAGCATTTGAATTTAATACATGTTGGTTGTGGTCCGAGTAGGATAGCCGACAGGATACATCAAAGAAGAAATGAGATTTTCCTCGTTTCTCACCAATAAAACACGCCTTTGAGAAGAAGTTGAACATCGAATTTGAATTGAGTTTAAAACAAAAAAAAACGAGATGATTTTCAATACAAAGTCTCGGTTTGTCCAAGCCGCAATTTACTTTACAAAATACAAAAAATAATCCAAGAATATTTCAAATGGATACAACGCCTTATTACCTTACTGATAATTAATTACACTTTAAAAAAATTAAATCAACAATGCAATATCGTGCAAAGTTTCAAATACTGAGTATATATTTAGGCGTGTATTTAAATTAAATACTCTAGGTATATATATCTTTTAAAAAAAACTTAAATTAATATGATATGATTCAATTTTTATTAAGTAGATTAAAATAATAATTCTGGTCATTCAGAATTACCGGATACTTTAATCATCAAATAGGTTGTTAAAAGAACTTCTCGATGTTTAAAACCTTGAGGAATCTCGAAGTTGTATGGAAAAAAATCTAAGTTCAATTATATAATCCAGTATGCTCAATAACAGAGTCAATAAGTCATATAAATGTATGATACGTAAAATATTTAACTTTGTATATTCACTTATTTAGGTTTACTTGTATACTTATATCTAATTAACAATTCTTACTTTAAATGCTTTCTTCTTTTCTTCTCATACACTATCAACATCTTAATTTTGTCTTGATAACTTTTAGGAAACATCCAACTTTAACCCTTTATAACTTCGTTTCATTTAAAATTTCTATTAAGGTATTGTTTATATATATTTCAACTGTATTTTTCATATCTCTTCAACAACTCTTCAACATTGCGAATTTACATCACATTTAAGATATAAATATGTATTAAATGTGTATTCACATAGAGAGCGATAAAAATTTCAGAATACATTCAACTAGCTAATTCATTGACAAATATCTTACGTAATTCATAATACATTAAGTGTAAGCATATATTTACGTATTTCTTTACTGTGAAAATTATTTTGACTTTGTGTAGGTAATTGAAGTTCTTACTCCTTTCCTTACGCCTTTTGCTCACTTTTGATATTCACTGTCATTATTGGAAAAAGTGTTGAGAAACTGAGGAAATTACTTTAGACCCGATTTAAACCATTACATATGAACAAATCAAATGAAATATATTATTAATAGCCTAAGTTAGTTCTTTCTTCCATATGAATGGCTATTAAATAAAGTTAGAACTGTATTATAAATATATGTGTGTGTATCTCAAATACTTATGTGTGCCTTAATCCAAGGTATTTTGTAGTTATAATTTTTAATTGATAACCCTTGAAGCTCTAAACTTTAATTGCATAAAATATATGTTCAGTAATAACATTAATGAGAGACCAGTTTCATTTTTTCAAGCTCAATTAATTGCCGCTGCGAATATTTTAATACAATTATATTTAGGTTTGACTAGTATTTAATTTACTAAATATTAGTTTTCTTGTGTTAGGTAAATTCAAGATTTGTCACCCGTATAGATTGGTCCATTTTGTGTAGTTTTCTTTTTGAGAGAATGGATTCACAAAATTAAAAATTGTAAAAGGTGCATTTGAAAACATTATTTTATGATATAAGAACATATGATAAATATAGTATTAATGACTTGTCGTTGTCATATGTAACTATATTATTGAATTTTATTTATTCTGCAATTTTAACATAAATTTATAAAAAACGAAGACAATTTTCTTGCTATAATAATTAACATTAACATTGTACTCATTAATTAATTAAAGACTTGTTGCTAATAAGCTCAACGTAAAATAAAGTATGTGCTAAAATTCCTTAAATAGGTTTAATAACTTTGTTTAATGGAAGGAACGCTCAGGTTCAAGAGCAAGCAAAATAGCATTTGCAACATGAAGTTAAAATTATTTGTCAAAATAAAAAAAAATTGAGTAAAGTGAAAAAACGTTTGACAATTAAAATAAGCATTAAACAATTTCAATGGTGCAGTGCAATTTAAAAATTAAATGCGACGCAAACTATTTTGATTGGTATATATAATTTAAATTTATTGTGAAATAAAAGGCTGTGCGCCAATATGAATATATAAAATTTTTGGACTAATACTAATCCATCAACCATTAATTTGCGTCATGGCATTTTTAATTCTCTTATCTTCAGATGTAGGCAATTTTTTAAGTGAATTCACATTTACATGCTTACTTACATATATTTTGAGAGATCATCTGAACTATTTTGGTTTTGACTTGAGGGATTGCGAACAATTGGTTTTATTGGAGACACCCACTCACTCAGCATTCAGTATTCCATTATACCTCAGGATTCCATTATACCTACATTGCTACATTACATAGCTGAATACTTTTTGTTCACGCATCTATATGCCAATTGTTGCATTTAAACGACCTATATATATTTGCATTTTTTATTTTACGCTTATAGTTAATGTTTGTCAGGAATATATAAGTTTGCATGTCTACACTATTTTTAAATTCAATAGTAAAGGCACTACTTCAGTATACGACACAGTTTTCATTATTAGATTATTGTTACTGATTTAAAGCAATTTATCTACAGACTACAGACTCAAGGTCTCCTGTTAATAACAAGTTGTTGTAGTATTGGTAATACAAGTTATATAAATTAACGTCATTATTTAATGTGCTTATAGTATATACCTATACATATGTTTGAGTTGTATACTTATGTACAAATCTCTTTGATGTACACTAGACCTCGGATAAGATCAACTTGAGGGGTACATCAAAATGTGGTGATATTAGCCGAAGTTGACACTAACCGAGGCTCTTATACACATAGGTATATGAGAATATCGTTTATAGGGAACAAATAAAATGATGATCTTAACCGAGGTGATCTTATCCGAGGTTGAGTGTATATTTGAATGGGATATATATACATTCGTTTGAATATAAATGCATACATATAAAGTCTTTTTATTCTTTAAGGTAGTATTTAATGCATATGGCCCTCATTACATCAAATGAGACTGAAAGATGAATGAATAACATCTTAATTATCATAAATTGTCGACATATTAATACGAACATAAAAGTATATAGCGAGACAAAATAGACATAACAATAATAACATGGCAAGTAATGTTATATTATGCTTAAACAGATGAACATCATTTTTGACATGGTGTCAATATAATTTATAAGTAACCATACTATAAAAATGTGCACACCATTCAATTCACACATATGTATAGTGAACATAATTGCCTAATAAGGATACCTCTTTAAAGGTATTTTTATGCAATAAGTGTGTAAGCAAAAATAATTGTGAAAAGCCAGATATTTGGATAAACATTTTTTCATTAGATTCATTACATAAATGCATGTGAAGTATAAATATAAAAATGGTTAAATTACTTTGATTAAATATAAAGATGAGTGGAATATAAAACTCAAGGATGGAATTTCCACTACTTTTAAACATTTGTTTTACATTATGGCAAATACCGAGAAAAGGGATATTTTTATGTAATGTGATGTCTAATGTACACCGTGCGTGATTACTAAGATGGCCCTCTCATATTATTGAGATAGGGTCATCTTAGTAATCACGCAGGCTGTACAATACATCCTACTTATTCTACCTAATAACTAATGTATCTGTCTAGTGTCAAAGTAGATTTCTCTATCTGAGCTTGGGGATTTGGATAAGATCTGATCATGTAATTGATGAGTGAGCTCCTCATTAAGACACCATTAATGAAGCAAGACGAGTCAAAGAGAAGGTCTGTCAATGAACGCAGAGTCTCAATTTTCTATTCCATTGGGAATTCTTGGAAAAAGGAACTTTCTTCTCACTACAAACTACAATGCAATTAATTAGGCAGCTGCAATTCATACGAATCCGATTATTAGACATCACTTACCTCCTTATTCTATCCCTTTATATGTCGCAAGTAATAGGCTATGCTTACCCTGCCTCGGGTATCGGATCTTTTGTAACTATTCAATCAATTACATTCCAAGTGATTCAGTGGAAGACTCACTCCAACCCGCACAGTTTAAACTTCCAAATTGCTGATCATTATTATTATTATTAAAAGGACTTTCTAACTTTACAGCTTTCTATATTTCATTTCATTTTTATACGTTTTTTTAACTGTGAGGATCTAAAGTTGATCAAATTTGCTCGCATTCCTTTGACAAATTTAACTCAAATCATTCAAATATTTTATTTAAAAACCTTAATTTCAAGTGGTTTGTTTTAAAGTCATAATATAATGGTGCCCCTCTGAGATATTTAAAATTATTGTTAGACAAAACACATTTTAAACTGTTTGCCTATTTTTCTAAATATTTTATAAGAATCAACTATTTTTATGTTAAATAAGGACAGAATGAATTTATTTAACAAATTTCATTCACACATGTGGAGAATTTAGATTCACATGTGATCATGAATTTAATCTTCTTTAAAAGAATTATCCCGATAAGGATTTAATCACATGCATAGATTATTACCACTCAAAACTGATCTTCAATACATCTTAACTGTAAGTGAGGTTTTAAATTGAATCTGTTTGAAAAATCTGTATATAATAATTCAATTATTTTATTCACAATTAATCAACATCAATAATAATACAAGTTATTTTATTATACATCATGTATAATAAAATGACTTGTATTCGATTGAGAAATCGAATTTCAGTTTTCATGAACAATTCAACATGCGATTATATAAAAATACAATATTCGAATGCGAGATCAAATTTCAAATTTATAAATTATATTATTTTTTCTTTAATTATTTTCATTCATTGAAGGATTTCAACGGTGATGGATTTGCCCGAGTGGATAAAAACCAAGAAATTAAGGGCACAAGAATATATCAAATTATTCGAAGAAGTTCGACAGCCGAATGGGATGGCTTGCACAGACAAAGTGTCTAAACTTTTAATGACCACTGGATTACCAAGAGAAACTTTAGGGTACATTTGGGCAGCCGCAAATAAGCAAGTTCCAGGGATCCTCCAAGAACAAGAGTTTTATATCGTCTTGTCTCTTGTCGCATTAGCTCAGGTGATTTCAAATGTCCTTTAAAAATAATTAGGAAATTATTCTTATGTAATATTAGGTAAATATTGTGAAATTTGTGAACATGAACATTTATTTCAATCTTATAAATGAAACTTGTTACTTTGTTAGCCATATTAACATGTGAGTATAAACTTTATCTTTATTTTTTGTTTAGAAGGGAACTCCTTTGTTTAATTTGAATCAGCTAAAAAAGATTCCAGACCCTCCGATTCCGTATTTCAATGTTGGCTATTCGCTAGAAGCCCAGAGATACAAACCCCAGCATAGTGCAGTCAATAACCATAATGAAATTAGGAGTACATCGACCCGGAGCTCCACGAACGACGAAGACGAATTTTCGGATTTCCAAAGTGCTCCAGTTAATTGCCTAGCAAGTGGCCACGGGAACAACAATAAAGGGATCAATGATAAGTCGACGATTGGATTCGCGAGTCCAGTGCACGGAATTGCAAATTCTTCTAAAGAAACGCCTTCTTCGTCCTCATTGGGCTTGGGAGCCGCGACATTCCAGCCACCAGCTCTGAGTCAAGAAAGCATGGTCGGGAGTCGATTGGCCAATTACAATTTGGGTGCAAATTGTTCAAATGAGACGGGTGGTCCTGGCAATCGGAACCCTGACAAGTTGCTAATTGGAGAAGAAGACAAATACTCGGCTCTCAGGTCTCTCGTCAAGGTTGAGAGCGGGTATTTGGGTAGGGAAGAGAAAAGTCGCGGGTGTTCCGAGTCTTCTGTTACAACTGACCATGAAATCTCCTTCGTCTCCGAAGACGTCCTTCAAGTTGTGAAGACGGAGAACTCCTTGGATTTTGGAGATTTTCAAACCTTTGTCACTCCAGCACTAATTAATAAGACTGAGCCTCCTACTTATTCCCCCATGGAAAAGAAGTTAGACGTCAATATCAATTTACCCTATAGTTCCTTCCACCTTCCACCTTTGTGCTCGTCAAGCTCGAACTCCGACGGTCGTCATGATGACTTTGGAGACTTTATTAGTTGCAATGGCGGGCGGGTAACGAATGACGACTCAGCGCCTCAAAAGTCCGGATCATCAGGAATGAATGCAAGAAGTCATAAAGGGAGTCAGGGGAAGTCGAAAGGGAAAGGCCTCCAATTCCAAATCGGCTGTGTGGAGAAGGCCTCTGAAATTCTGGCCGAGTCCCCGACGTTTTCTAATCTCCTGCCCGGGTTGGATCTCAAAGAATCCGATGTGAGCAAGAGGGATCAGTCTCTCACCACTCCGCTCGGCTCCGCAAAGCTCCGAAACCAAATCCACTTTGATGATCCAATTGTGAGCCAAAGTTTTAGAGTGGAGCATAAGGACTTTGCCGGCCCCCTGAAGACAACTTTAATAAGCACTAATAGCCTTAATAACGGAGAATTAATGCCGAGTGATAAGTTGGGTTTTGACGAGTCTTTTAACCTGTCGGAAAAATCATGCTCGAACATCTCTTTGTCTTCGAAGCAAAAATCTCCAGAGACGCAGTCTGTCGCGAGTCTGGATCTGGGGAACTACTCGAGTTGGGATGTTAATGAGGGGCCCAGGGCTTTGTCCGACGGACCTCACCCATCAAATCCCCCGCAAATGGGAAATGTCTCCGAGTCCGGAGCCACTCCGCCCTTCGTCCCTCATAAAAGCCAACCATTAGAAAATGCCTTTCATTCCGACCAATTTGACACGTCAGCGGGGGTCGGGGCGGGCTCCAGCGTGGAAGACAAGTACCTGTGCTTCAAAGAAGAAATAGATAACGTGAGTTAGCCCATTCATCCTCCATTTAAAAAATCATTGTTCCAGCATTAGTCAAGTGCACTTTGTCTAATGGAATTTGTCCGTGAATTTGTGTGCGTAGGAGCGGGAGAGATATGCCCAGGAGTGGAGCAAGTGTTTGAATGCCTGCTTCTTCTTCATCAACCAAACGGTTTCCCTGTTCAATTCCGCCTCTTCGAGCGGAGTTGTTCGTGAAGTCGTTTCGAGCCAAAATGGACACACTTTTATTTTAAGTAACAACCCACCCAAACCCTCGCACAATTACTCTCAGCCAAAAGCCCCGAAATTCACACTCGAGTTCTGACTATCTTTTATAGGCTTGCTGGAGGTTTATCGAGTTGCCAACAGAGTTTATCGCTCTAGTGAGAAGCTCAACGGGAGTGAAATCCTGGAGACGGTCTACAGGAAGATTCTCCTGGCATGGGAATCCCTCACTCCTTTTCTTCTCGGCTCGCCCCAAATGGTTTGCACTCATTATTATCAACATTTGCTAATTATAAATTTAACTTCAATTCCGGATTTAATAAGAAAGCCAGCGGATGAGACCTGGCTCTATTAACAATATTTAAATATTGCTCATGGGAAATGAATTAAAGGGTTTTTTCATGTGACTCGCAGGAGAAGATCAATTTATTTGAAGAACTGAGTGAAGGCGAGTATTCAGATTACTCTCGGGTCTGCGGAGTTTGTCTTTTCAATTCCAAAAACGACGAGCTCGTCTCAATGGTCGACTACGGAGGGAAATTCTACCATTCCTCGTGTGCAAACTTTTGGATCAACGGCGTGGATCCCATTTTGCCCTCACTTTCTTACGTCTTCTCTTTCTGATGGCCTTATCAGTTTAATTGCCTCCGATTTGAACACAATATAATCACGGTACTTTCCAGCAATTGAACATTTCTTGGAAAGTCCTAGCACGACTCCTCAAACATTCATCACCTTCTTCCTATATTTAATAATCAATACACTACCTATATAGTAATTGTACTTAAATCAAGGCGCACAATTCACAATTAATGGGCATCCCTGTATGTTCATTTGAGTTATTTGCCCTCGAGAAAGGTGATGTCATTCCTGTTGGGCTCTATTCTGGTGCTTTTATTAATCATACTAGCGATGATGCGAATAAAAACTACATGAACTTTTAAAAAAGATTTCCTCTAATGTTCACCAAAGGATTTATTTCTTCAATTTCCTCTAAAAGGGAAAGGAGCAGGGGAAGGTAAAGAGCTTGGGGTGTCATTGGTAGTTGAAAAAGCATGTTATATCTCTCAGGGCCTGGATAGCGGAATCGGGAATCGGGTCGAGGGTTTTCTCTCTATATGCCTCGTGTACTCGTTTGAGCTCATTAATTCATCTCTGGTTTTCCGAATCCACGATGATGCGGGGTTCTTTATCAGGCGGGGGGAGATAAGAGGGAATAAAAACGGACAATGAAATGAGATACGAAGGAAAAGGTTGTTGAGGATCGATTGGATGGGAAATGGTGAAGTTTCCTTGCAGGCCAAGGGATTCATTTCTGCTCATTAAGGTGGCGGGAAGTGAGTGTGAGGAGACCCGGGCTTCCTCAGACCCTCTCCATGTCTCCTTCATCGGAGATAAACAATTGCGGGCTCAAAGATAGATGACTCATTTATACAATGAATTAAGTTTATCGCGTTCCCCCGAGAGACCCCGCGTGTGGGAAATTAAGAAGCTTTCATTATTGTCACGGCCGAGATTCATGAGGGTTCGATGATCCAATAGAGTCGCCTCTCGAGAGCTTATGAAAACCCTCCGCCTTTCTTTCTACTTCCTAATGAGGCCTCACATACTATAAAATTTTACACTCTTCGGTTCGAGTCTCTCAAGGGTTATTTGATCGCCGCGAAGAGAACTTTCTCTCATCGAGGAAGGAGAAAAATCTCGGGTCACTCACCATTAAAATCTACAGAGCCCCGAGAATTTAATTTCTTGAAAGTCTCGGAAACCTTGGGCTCATGGCAGAAGCCCGAGACCCAAGTTTCCAGAGCCTTAAGAAATTAATTTGCAGGGATTTGAGTCGGATCTGGTCTGTGAGAAATGATTGAGAATCAAGTGTAAATACCTTCACTCAATCGGACACATCGGTGGGTCTCTTACACAATTAAGCCTCACTCTCCTTGAGAAGAACAAACATTTTTCCGCCTCAGAGTCACGAGCGGAGAAGAAGCCGGTCTGGAAAGGTGGGAGAGAGAAGAAACTCGAGAGAAACCCCCTAGTTCACTATCTTATTCCAAACCTACGTATAGTCCTTACTTTTCTCTTTATATACCTACATATTTACAACGTAGGAAAGTTGGTTGTCTTTGGATGCGAAGATGTGGGCATAAGCGGAGCTACAGGGTAATATTCAAAATATTCGACTCATCACGTTTCGAGTTCTCCAAGGCATGGATGATGTACTTACAAGAGAGATCTCTGAGTGTTGAGCTCGTCTGGTTGGCTAGGGCGAAACTAATTTTCTAGGGCAAACGATGATAAATTTCCTAATAAATGGCAATGAGGTTCAAAGGGAAGAATATGATCATGATCTGATTTGATGAGGACTGAGTGAGTGAGAGGCTTTTATTCCTCAGCTCCCTCATTGTGATTGACTTGGGAGCGAGTGGATTTTGAAAATTTGGGATGAGCCGCGAGTCTTCTGGACATTGAAGTGGCGTATTGTGGAAAATCCGTCTATTGTTCAGGCCTCAGTGGTCCTAATGCTCCTCGACAAGGAGGATCGTTTTTTGGGGCCGAGGCTGATAATTCGGAAGAGCCGAGTGATTGAGGTAAATTAAGTATGAATGGAGAGTGGACCCAATTAATTAAAAGCCCGCTGGGATGGGTGGAGCTGTCGAGGGGCGGCTGGAGGAACTTGAATAATCGTCAATTAGAAGAAAGACATAAGCTGGGGCTAATCCACGATTTGAGCCCTGAGTCCAGCACTGCTCCTCACAAGTGCCCTTAATCGCATTAACAATTGGGATGGAGATGAAGCCGAGTCGTCCGAAAAATGAGCCTCATCAACTCTGGGGTTTCCTGGGACGAGGCGCAGTTGTACTAGATCTCCAAGGGATTCCCATTAGGCCAATAAAATCTGTCCGCTCCCTCTCGGTCGGGCTGACAAGTGAGTTGGGCCAGAGTCTCGTTGGGTCTCTCGAGTCTATGGAGATCCAGAGCTGGTGGGAAGAGGCAGGGAGGAATTAGAGCTCCATCCACGACTGCCCTCTCCAATTACAGGTGAAGAGGCGGGGCAAGACAAGAATCCGCCGTGGTCGGAGAGAGCAGGGTGAAATGAACCCTCCATTCCTTTTTGTGGCTCCGCAGCCTCCGCTCGCTGTCCCTTTGATCAACTCCTAGCCGTCTCGGCCACATCTCTTTTGCTCCATCGGCCCCACTTTCCAGGAGGTGACCAACCAGCCATTCACCACCAGACACTCCATGTAAAATTCCCCTTATCTTCCCTTCTGCCCCGTGAGTCTTTGCGGAATTTCCTCGGAGGAATGCCCTGAGTCTCGCCATGCCCAAGTCGGCCGAAACGAGCGATGGGAGCAGCGTGGACAGCATTGTGGCCCAAGAGGGAAACAACGTGTCCCGACGGCTCACCAAGTCAGAGAAAACGGAGAACCCAGAGCCGGTCAGAGCCGAACTCACCCTAGCCATTGCCTGCGATGGGCGGGAGACCTGGGGCAAGAAGATCGAGTTTCTCCTGGCCGTCATCGGGTTCGCCGTGGATCTCGGGAACGTTTGGCGCTTCCCGTACATTTGCTACATCAACGGTGGAGGCAAGTCTTTCCCCATCCCCCTCCACTTTACATATTCCCCGAGCCCACTCAGCACCTTTACGCCACATTGAATCTTGGGTGACTTAATAAGAACTTGACAAACAGATCCCCGCATGGGAAGGATGAGACTTTGTCTACAGAGTGTATTTAGACTCTCTGTCTTTCAATTAGCTCCAAACAAGACTCTACTAACTACCTAGTGCTACTACATAAATGTACTACAAGTATTATAAGGAGTAGTATGTACTAAACTAAATATATGTATCATTCGGGATAGGTTTGATGTGAAAGTATTATAAAAGAGAACCGCGAGTTGGCTCGAAATGAACGCCGTCCCTCTTTCTTTCTCTCATTCATTTATTCTCATAGATGAGAGTTTTTGGAAGGGAAGAAAGAATGCGGAGAATGCTGGAAGTCTTTATTGTTGTATGTTTTGACAATCAAAAAGTTGTTGGAGTGATCAAAGGAGGAAGGGAATAGGGGCTTTCTCCCTTCTTGTCTCGAGAAAAAGGACTTGCTCATGCTTTTGATCCCTCCTCGGACGGATGCATAAAGCCCCGTTTCACCCATGCATTACATTGAGTACTAGGAGGACAGAGCCTCTCACGCACGTGTTTGCATACCCGAGTCCTGAAGAGATGAGAAGAAAACTGCGGGTCTGGCCGTGACATGTGGAGGGAAAGGTTTTTCTCCTGGGCTCAAGTGGTGATGTGGAGAGGAGGAGTAATTGTGGGTGGATTATCCCAGGTGCTTTCCTCATCCCGTATTGCATCATGCTGATCTTCGGTGGGCTGCCGTTGTTCTACATGGAGCTGGCCCTTGGACAGTACTACCGTAGCGGATGCTTGACTCTCTGGCGCCACATCTGTCCGGCCCTCAAAGGTAATACGTCTCTTGTGATTGAGCAGAGGGGGAAATGGAGTTGGGTCACTCCGTCCTCGCATCAAACTAAGGTTATTACCACTTGAGAAATAATGTCAAGAGATAACAACGCGGGGAAAGTGTTAAATGGCACGATTCTCTGGAGAGCCCAGGGATTGTCCAGGGACTTAGCGACATCCAATTACCAAGATTCACTTTTAACTTTGCTCCCCGCTATTGATCTGGGTCGATTTCCATTAGGCGGGCTCATCGGGAGCCGAGCCATCTCTCCGTGTCATGTCTTATGGATTGGAGGCATGGCAGGGCGAGCTCATTAGCCGCCGCCACTCCCTTGCTTCTGGTTTATCTCATTAGGAGACGCTGATCCCCTCGCCCTGTCAATCTCCTTCCAAGGGCTTTTCTAGGCATCGGCTACGCGATCTGCATCATCGACATCTACG
>VJMY01000319.1:0-84111 GCA_009869795.1 Neelides sp. FZ-2019
AGTATGTATTTGCAGTTATTGAGCACATTTTTAAGATGTATTAAAAAATATTAATAATCTCACTTCATCTTTCTTCACATACAAAATAAGTGCTTTGGTAAAAGAGTAAAAATTAAAACGTGGCGATTTGACTAATAAGATTCAAATGATATTTATATTAAACTTGTTCAAAAATCAAAATTGAATGCCTAAAAAAATTTAAATTAACTTTACACATCTTCCAATTTGAATGGTTTTCCTCCGCCCACGGCGAATAAGCAGAAAGATTTGTACAGGAGGAAAGTTCCATATTCATCCTTGGCCTTTTGGGTCCATTGCAATTGCGTGCCATACGATCCCTTGATCATGTTCTTTAGCTCGACGAGTCCTATTGCGTCAATCATGGAAGCCTCATTGATTCTCGTTTCCCGCTCTTCAGAGTGCTGGAAGACATTGAGAACAATGACGCCAAAACCGGATTTCCAAATGTTCAAAATCGTGGCAATGCGATCGTCACAGGAAGGGACTGTTCTCTTGTAGTAAATGGCTTTTGACTCCACAAGGTGATGAATTGGCCTTGTCCCTGAGCCTTTCCCAATGTAAAACACTGCATTGAGAAACCTCTCGAACTTCTCTCCATTGTTGATAATATCAGACTTGAGGACATCCCCTGAAAAATTCGTCCCTTTCAACACTCTCGGGTCGAGAAGCAAATAGTTGAAAAAGGATTTGGAGCGATTTTTCTTTACAGAATCCAACAGCATTTGTTGAAGCGCAATGTGATGTTCGCCATAATCATGAATTAAATTGATATTACTAATTGCTAATTTAAGTTCGCGACTAAATCCACTCTTTGCTTGTTCCTCTTCGATTGTCTTCCCGGCCTCGACAGTTCTCAATAGGGAGGAGAACGTGGTGGGGGTGACTGGGATGGAAATGTTCCGGTTCTTGAGAATCGACTGAAGACTTGAGATCTCGTCATGTGAAGGGACATTGTTATTCGGTGGGACAAAAACGGAACTTGTACAACTGGCAGTTGACTTGGAAGTCTTGGTGGTGGTCGTGGAAGCATCAGAAGTAAGAAGGGAATCTTGATACAAATCCGGTGTTCTTCGATCCATTTCAGAATCGCATGTATAAAATGTCCCAGTGCCGGACGCCTTGTCAACATTGTCAATCGAAAAGGCTGAATGGTACAATGTGTGCCCATTGTTGTTTTCCAGGAGCTTGCTGTCCAAATTCCTCTCAAACTCACCATTTGATGAGACAATGCTTGACTCACTTTCACGTTGATAAGAAATCGGGTGGTTGGAGTCATTAAGCTTTTCGGGAAGGTAGCTGAGGTTGGAGGTTTCTTGGATGGATTCTTCATCGAGAGTTTCGAGTTTAATGTGATGATGAGAGAATGAAGGAGGAGGAGGCGACTCGATGCAAGTGTCTTCAATGAATGTCACTTTTGAAATATTTTCAATGAGCTCTTGCATCTTCCATGAACTTAAGAGATCAACAAGTTCATGGTTATTTTTGTTTGCGAGATCGAAGCAGGTTTTCCCTTCTTTATCTTTCAGGTAAGGATTTCCTCCGAATTCAAGGAGAAGCTTCAATATGTCGAGAGATTCGTACAGTACCTACATATAAATTAAAATGTGAATGAATTTAATAAGTACAATATACACGAAAAAATTATATAATTATCATAATGAAGTTAAATTACATAATTTATTAAACTTACACTCAAGTGAAGAGGAGAAACTCCATCTATAGAATCAGTACAATTTGGATCTGCTCCTCTTTTAAGTAAGATTTGAACAATTGTCTCGATTTCTGATCCAACGCTATAGTGCAGCATGTTCATTTCCTGAAGCAAAATTAAATATATTAAAATCTCTTTCAATAAGCTCTTTATTTTTAAATAAAAAAACATTGGCAAAAGTGCCCTTGGCGGACGCAACTCGTCAAGGGCACTTTTGATGTTTTCTTACTAAATCGATAGTGGAGATCACGAATCTTATAGCTAATAAGGCTGGAAACTTATTGTTTTTGAATTAAAGAAGATTAAAGTTGAAAAAATTTCCCTTTTACTTCTATTGGTTTGATGAGAAACCGCTCTCATTTAACCTCCGCGCGGATCGCAGCGGGCTAAACAGATTCTCATTCGTTTATTATTAATCATTATTTATATCATTATTTATTAATAATTATTTTTTGATTATTTCATTTTATATTAGGTTAGGTTAGGTTAGGTTTGTAAAAAGTTTGAAACACTAATTCGGTTAAATACTTTAGCCAACTTTAACTAACTTATTAGCTAGATAACTAAATTTACTCTTTAATTATAGTTTTCCACCTCTTTTAACCTTCATATTCGTGATCTCCACTATCGATTTAGTAAGAAAACATTAAAATATATCAAAAGTGCCCTTAGCGGGCGCAAGGGCACATATTCCAAAACATTTTTATTATACTAAAAATTAATAGTATAGCTTGAACGATTGTTCATTCATCTAATATTTCTATTTAGGAAAATCAACTAATTTTGAATTTATTTATTGTAAAAAATTATCTTTAGAATATTAGTTAACATTTTTTAAGCATACCAAATTAGGCAGTTTTAAATTAAGAAGGTCGAGATTTTTACACAGCAATTCATCTAATTCTTGAGTCCATTGTGAATCAATCAATGATTGAATTTTTACAGCTAGTTCAATGTCCATTATAAAAGCTGTAAATTTTATTAAACAATATAAATATTAATGATAATTAGGTTAGAGTTAGACCGATGAAATGAATAAATATTGAATTGAAAGCATTAACGAATAGTGACTTGTCACTTACTTTTACTGGCTCAAACTCTCGGTCTTTTATAGACAATTTAAAGTGATCAATCCAATAGTCCTTAATTAAGATAACTAAATATCTTTAGCTTAAAAATTGTAAAAGAATTGTCTCTCAATCTCAATAACACGAAATACAAAATTCCATCCTAATAATTAAACTTCTTGCATGAACTGTGGTTAAAGATTAATTTGATATTTAATTAATTAAATAATCACAATTAATAAATTAATATTTCTCAAATTGTTAGCGGCTTGAAGTTTAAAGTCAAGATTCAAGAAGGAACTATGAATTAATTGAGACTCTGTCAAAGAAATGAACTTTGAAAACAAGTAAATGAATTGACCAATGCAGTAGGAAGCGCAAGACCGCCTTTCCCAATTTGAATTCCCAACGGTCAAAAAGATACATGGGAAAAAGTCATAACATTCATTTCTCCGTCAAAGTCAGATGTTTTAAATACAAAAGACTTCATTGATTTATTTTCCCTTTCCCTATTGCCCTTCAAACAGGAAGTTGTTAATTTATTGTCATAAATGTTAAACCAGTAAGGCCCATTTATTCTTTGCTCGGTTAATTAAGTAAATCTTGGTAAGTTTATTTAATTTACTCTTATTTTGAATATTCTTTGTTAAATCTACACTACAGACTTATTTCATTTATCAAGTATTAAAAATTCATTTTATTCAAATTCCATTTATCGATCCAATTAGTCATTTATTAATCAATTGATTATTACTTTTATAGCAATAATGAAAAGCTTGGCGAGGCAGGAAGCTGCAAAACTTATAGAACAGGAGAAGAAGAGACGAAAAGTCTTACGGCTTGAACAAGTAATTTAAATGATCAAATTTCTAAACACAAAATTGTCTTTCATTTATTTTCTCAATTACTAATGAATTTAATTTAATCTCAATTACTAATGAACTAATGAAGGCTCGAGAACAAGCGTCCACATGGATGGAAGCGAACAGGAAGAAATATGAAAATGAGAAAGAGAAACAATATCAGATCCTCACTCAAAGAGTCTTGGAAGAAGCTCGGACAGAAGCTCTAGGCAACATTGACCGATTGGTTCTTATGCATGATCTCACGTTGGCTCAAATCGGAAGTGCTCATCGAGCCGCCACTGCTGTTGAGGACTATGAAAAGATTCGGGATGTGAAAATGAAGCAGAATATCGTGAAGGCTAAGGAGAGGGGGATCGAAGCACTTCGTCTTGAGCGCACTCACATGTCAAAGGCCCAGGAAAGGGCCATGCTCCAGGACAAGTTGAGAAAAAAAGTTCGTTGGGATGAAGACAGGAAATCAAAGATCTTGGTGGAACTGAAACCTTATAATCAACCCAGGTAAATTACAAGAATTCTAACCACATTTAAAATTATTTTCTAAACAAATTCCTAATTCAAATCCGTATAATTTATTATAATATAACCATATAATTTAACTACTTTGCAAATTATGTTAATTGATATTTTAAATGTCAATTTTAGCCCTTCAATAAACCTAAGCGAAGAGACATTAAAACCTCCGGAGTATCAGCAAAGGCTGAGTCAGAAGCTTTTCATTCCTCTCGATGAAAATGGGAAATGCGTGAAAAAGTCTGTTCGATTCAAGAAACAGCGAGGCAAAAAATTAGAGTCAAAGGGCGGAATTCTGAGAAAGCCTTCTAAAAAACGAGATCAAACCCCAGCCGATTTTGGCATTGTGGCCGACGAGCGTCTTGTGAAAGGTCGATCTCCTAAATCGAAAAAACGTCCTGTGTCTTCCGACCGAGAGTCAAAAGGAAGGAAAAATGTCGTGTCTTATTTTGATGCTTCACAGCCAGGAACCCAAGTCAAGTACGTGGCACCCAAAGGCCTCACAAAGACCCACGACTTCCCAATGGAGCCTTCCGCCTGGGAATTAGGCCAAGAAATGAACAACGACCCAACTAGAATGGAAGAAGCCTCAAGACGAAAACAAATGGAAGAGAATGCACGGCAGAGAGGATTGAAAGCTCTGAGAATTGCCAGGCTTGAGAAGAAATACAAGGAGCTTGAGAATCAACTCATTTCTGAGGATCACAAAGGAAAGTTCGGGGTGGTTGCTGGGATCTCCCATGAAAGTCTCCTTGGACTCGAAGATTCTGACGAGGAGGAAACTCCGACTGGAATGTCTGACGAGAATCATTTGAAATGGATCGACGAGGAATTGGCTAAACTCAACAAAAAGAACTCAGCTCCATTTGACACATCAAGGCTTGCGGATTCTTCTCCATCAGATCAACCAGACGACTTTAATGAGTATTTTGGCAAACTCGGGGAATCGACGATTAAATCTCCTCAGCTCAAGAATCTAATCCCCAAATCCACACCAAAATCCACGTCAAAATCCACACCAAAATCCACTCCAAAATTCCCAGATCATAAAATGTTTGATGAGCAGGATGTTCTTGACCAAAGAACTCCAGAAGGAATAATTCAGACCATGAGACCTGATCTGGGCGAATTGGACGAGTCAACTCAATCAACTCGGGAAAAACATCCTTTTCATCCAGAAGAAGAAACACGTAAGTCACCAATCACCAATAAACACTTAACTCGAGAAAGGGTAGAAGGGGCAAAATCTCCATTGAGAAGTAAAAGTACACAAAAGGTTCAAAAGTCACTTCGTCCACATAAAGGTCATAAGGCATTAAAAGACGGAGAGAAAGGAGACGCAAGCTATAACTCAAAAGATTTCACAGACGATTCACAAAATCCTAATGGTGAAGGAGCCGTAGGAGGATTCATCGATAACGGGAACAATGGCACTTCCGGCCCAAGGAAAAGGACAGGCGACAATAAAGTCACTAGTAGAACCAAACCTAGACAAGGTCACCAGATGGGAGGTCAGCGAGATCACAATAAGCAAAATATCCAAAGTGGAACTCCCAAAGGTAAAGGTCAAGTTCCCTTTCAACAACGAGGCATTCATGATAAACCAGGAACATCAACCAACCAAAACATCGATGGACTTGAGATTAATGGGGAAAATAGACTTTTAGCTTTAAGCAGAGAAAACATTAACATTTCGTTATTGCAGGATCCTTTTAGTAGACAGAGAGGTAATAAGGGTCAGGAAGGGGTGACTGGTCAAGGCGGGAGAGAAGGGAGAAGTAACTTAAGTCAGCAAAGACAATTAGTTAAACCCGGTAATATTCCTAGTAATTCACCTTATTCACCACAACGCCCCATAAGTCGTGGGCCAGGTTTAATCTCTGAACGACCCGGTTCATCATTAAGGAAAATTCCTGAAACTGAAACTAACAAAAATGACAGCCCATTAATTTCATCTTTAACTCCTGGAACTAACCAAAATGGCAGTCCATTAATTAGCGAAGGTCGTGGAGGTCATGGACAAGTGACATCAGTACGAGGACGAAGAGGAAGGAAAGGTCATTCTCCTTCTCCATCAGGCTTA
The DNA here is from genome assembly GCA_009869795.1 of Neelides sp. FZ-2019. NCBI lineage: Eukaryota > Metazoa > Arthropoda > Collembola > Neelipleona > Neelidae > Neelides > Neelides sp. FZ-2019. The sequence continues at coordinate 6,259 of VJMY01000319.1, forward strand.
CCAAACTCACCATCTAGGAAGGGTAGAAATAGAAGCAGAAGTCGTCGTAGGAGACATCCCAATGACAATCCATTGACAGGCCAAATGAGTTCCCATGAAAGATCGCACATGAATGCTGAAGGGACCATTAGACAATTGGATAATAGGACCAAGAGGCCAAAAGCCAACAGTCACTCACTTCCGATTAATTCTGATGGGGAAAGGGAAGGAAACCGCATGGGGTTGGCTAATAAGGAAAGAGCAAGTAGAGAAGAATCACATCCGCATCTCATTGTTACGGATGTTGACTCGGGAAATGAGAAAAGGGACAAAGTGGAGGAAATCATAAGAATTCCCTTCAAAAATACAAAAGAAACGGACAAGGGAAAAGATCCAATTGTACCAAAAGGTTTTTACCGAGTATTGTGTACCTTGTACCTTAAACATTGGCTATAATTAGTAGATCATTAGTATAGATTATTACTCTAATATTTAATTTTAATTAAATAATATTTTAATAAGTAATAACGTTAATTAATTAATATAAAGGTATTGATAATTTTGATAATACTAAAAAATATTTTTCATTTAAAACACGTTTTTCATTAAATACTAAAACTAATTATTTAATTGATTAAATGGATTTTAGCTAATAAAATTGTTTGTAGGCAAAACCCCTCCTGGAACGAAGAAAGGAAAAGAGAAAGAAACCGGAGAGAATGGAGCAGGAAAGGAGAGGAAAGAAGTCAATGGAAAGCGAAAGATCAAGAAGAAAAGGAGCGAAGAAATCATTGAAGCTGAAAAGGAGTTCTCGGCATCCCCTTCATTCTCCGAATTGAGTGATCGTTCAGGGAGAACCACGACTGACTACATGAGTCCTCCACAAGGCCGATACCCAATGTCCTCCACACCTGGCTCATCCTCCGGAGATACCAGTGGCTCCACGACCTTGCGAGAAGAGAAAATGAAGACCGACATGGATGCTCAAAGACAGCGTGTTTTGGGACGGTTGGTCAAGAAACTCTTGTCAATGCGTCATGAGAGCGTAGAGAAACTCCCAGTTTCAGCCAGCAATTCTGACAATTCCTCAGTGGTGGCTGGGTCTTCGGTTGGGAGCAGCCTCGACTCCATTCACTTTATGCCGTTGAGTGGGAAAATCGATTTTGACTCCTCTGAGACAAGATACTCTTTCTCGACGAGCACAAGCTCAAGATCCAATGACACGAGCCGTCCAGGAAAAACATTTTTGTCGTCCCTCACTGAAGAGACCGAAGAAGAAGGGCGAGCCAACTCGGGAGGAACAAACAATTCTTCTGGCTCAACACAAGCGGAGATTGGCATTAGAATCAAACCCATGGGGAAGAAAAAGACAAGTTTCTCTTCGAGGGAGTCGGGGAAAATTGTTGGTCAAAACGATGGGGTTTTTAGTTCAACGACGAATACGACTACGACTGGAACAGAAAATTCATTCCATTCCATGTCATCACAAACACAGATGGACACGGACGGTGTGGAGTCTTCTTTTAGCATTGGGGATATGAGCCCAATCATTGCAAGGTTAAAGTCAAAAAAGATCAATGATGACAAAGAGCTCGAAGAAACAACCACGACGGTGACCAAATGCTCAAAATCCTCCAAATCGACCAAATCCAAATGTTCTGTGAAGTCGAAAGAACATGATAGAGACATTGAAGAAGTGATTGAAGCCTTGGACAAAAGCTTTCTACTTCAGCTCGAAACGACAGGGCGAAATGTTTTTCCATTTGAGTCTCCTTTCAAGAAGATTGTGCAAGGTTGGCCAGACATTTCAATTGCTAAACCCAAATGGTAAAGACTGAAGTTGAGGACGAGATGAAAGACCAAAGAAATTATTATCACATCTTCTCATTTACAATCAAAATAACAATTAAAATATTTCAGATTACTTAAGTATATTTAATTATAAACTGCAAATAATGTCTAATATTGAGTTCAATCAAATCACTCATAAATAATTTTACAGAGAAGCTCTTTTTATAAAATGCAAAATTTGTATTTGTTTTATTAAAAACTAAATTTATTGTGATTCTCCCTGCGATCGTGAATTCGATTAAAATTGTTTTAATTGCAGTAATATAACATAATATCTTATTTTTTCAATTATTTGGCATCTTTAATAAATAGACATTTTCAACAAAATTATTAAGATGGACAATAGTTATATGTAATTTGATGAAAATTGAATTCAGTACAATAGCATATTTATTTGGCAAATCATTCATTTAAAAAAAGCCGAGTCTTATATTAAAAAGGTACATTCAATTAATCCCATAAATATTAGGTATGTATTTGGATTTTAAATCTTTTATATTTTTTATAGTATAGATATAATAAAAACAATATAAATAATTGCATTTTAATCACAGTTAAGTAAATATTCAGGTAATCATAAATATGAAATTCTCAAAACAATTGCAAAAATAAGAGATCTTTCAATGAGATTGTAAAATATTAAAATTGGAAAGAATTGCAATTATATTGCACATAAAATAACACCATTTGAATTAATCAACACCTTAATATTAAATCTTCTAAAACTTTTAATAAATATTCAAAATTGAATAATAATATACTTAAGTATTTGTATATCCTACAACTATAGATGAGAATTCGAAGAGCGTGCATGAATCAATTGACAGAATTGACTAGATTTCAAGAATAGGGTGTATGAAGGTAAATGCGCGTACGTGTGACAAAATAGGCGAGTCAAAAGGATTTTTTTAAACTATTAATTAATCGTCCGAGTCGGAGAGAACTGACTCAAAATTTTGCCCCTCTCCACTCCAATGTTGTATATCGCCAGATGCAAGAAGACCATAAACAACTGCCCCAAGTAAATAAATTGTTCCGGATATGCTAAAAACGCTTCGCCATTCTTCGATTGTCTGTAAATTCAATTACATTGATTAATACGTAAATAAAATTTTATGGAATAATTAGGTAAAAATAATATTCATAATGATATTCATAATGATAATGTGAACAAAAATTATTCTAATAAATAAAATTAAAAGTAGTCATTAAAAAAGGCTGAATTACATGATTAGAGATCATGGATCCAGCAAGAGTCGGAGAAACAATTCCAGGAATTGTCGCAAATGTGTTTGAGATTCCCATGAGGACCGAAGCGTAGTTCGGAGCGATGTCGAGATGATTAACAGAAAATCCAGCCCAGGCAAACCCTCCGAATCCGACAGCGGCAGTGAGGAAAACAACGGCAAAGGTCACGTTGAAAAATCCGGCAGATACCATGAAGACCGTTTGAGCGACAAAGGCCGTGCATGTAAAGACTTTTCGAACGGTCGTGGTTGGGACTCGTTTTCGAAGACGATCGGCCAAATCTCCAGAAATTTGAACCACAAGAGCCATGACCATATATGGAAGAGCGGCGATAATCCCAGACTTGGTCAACTCGTAATGATGAACATCTGGAAAGCGTAGGGACTCAATTAATAAACTCTGTTGCATAATTCATTATATTTTTTCCTTCGCATTCTATAAGGATCAATCACTTGACAAATATTGACATTGCTCTACTAAACTAATCCAGTTAGATGCATACAATTTTGCATTATTTCATGTAATAAAGAATTAGTGTAGTTTTTGTACCTTTCATGTAAGTTGGCAAGAGTGTTAGCATAGTGTAAAATCCCCAATTTTCAGCAAAGTGGGCAACATTAATAGCCCAAACAGGTCCAGAAGTTAACATTGCACGCCACGGAAGATGTTTCTAAAATAATATCATAAATATATTAAGGTTTTAATATTATTAAAAGGTGACTTTTTTACACTTTTTCATTTTAGGATCTTATGGATGGCAGGATGGCTTGTGAGTATACATTATAGCTATGTATGGTATATTGATTTTACTTTCAGTATATGTCATACTATATGAAATCAAATTACAAAAAATTACGATTTGAGGTGAATGTGGTGTTCCAATAGATGAAGTAATGAGAGACACTTCATCTTGTCGAATGTGTGTATCTTCTGATGGGTTTTCTCCGACGTTATAAAGCCAGAAAATGGCCCATAAAAGAGCCAGCGTCCCAAACACGTAGAAGATTGATGGCCATCCTTGATTGTCAGCTAATATTCCAGAGAATGGAAGTGAAATGACTGTGCCGACATAGGATCCAGAAAATGCAATGGTGGCCAAACGAGTGCGCTCTTCTTTTGGAGCCCATTTGGACCAAACGGAATGAATTGAAGGATACGTCACGCCCTAGATTAAAGTTACAATTAATTTTGCAATTTAAATGATAAAATGTCATATTCGTAACAAATTGTAAGCTATTATAATGATCAATTTGGTAATTTGTAAGAAAAATAATGAATGAGTAGAGTAATTTAGTAATTTTAGTTTAATTTTGGTTATTCTTATAATTGCAAGATATTAAAATTATAACATTTAAGTCAAGTTATACTCATTTATTATTATGAGTCATTTATACCTCAGCGAGACCCTGAAGTACTCTGATGAAAATCAATGCCCAGAATCCTCCAAGCTTCGTGGCAAGGGGGGTCAAGAGGGCCAGAACAGAAGTGATGAAAACTCCGTAGCCAAAGACTTTTTTGCCTCCATAGCGGGAGGCGAGCCAACCGCCTGGAATTTGCGTGACAATGTAGCCGTAGAAGAAGGCTGAGAGAATGAACCCCTGATCTCTGATGTCCCAATTGAACTCCTTCATGGCCACAATTCCAACGCTGAGATTCACCCTCAAAGAGTAAATGTTGCAAAAGCCCAAGAAGGCCAAAATCCCAACTCGATAACGTCGCTCATTCCAAAACCACTTGGTCTTTTTCCTACAATCAAATGATAATTTATTCTTATTACTCATGAAGAAGATGTTATAAAATGCTTAAATATACAATGCCCAACAGGAATGCAATGAGAAAATTCAATATTATTTCATCATAATTCATTATAAGACTTAATTTGAATCGAAAATGTTAAACATATGAACATAATCCAAAAGTCATCCAAGATGTGAGAGACTTGTAGAGCAAAGAGCAACAAGTCAAATAAATACTTGGACTTTGACTCTGAGGATGTATGATTTTGTCAAATATACCTTGGTTCTTCTGCATCCTCGGTCGGACCTTCCAGGAGTGATTTGTCTTCCTCAGCCATTACCCCTTTAGCACCTTGACCTTCTCGTGATAAGTGTCGTCAATTCCTTTCACTTGTCCGGAAAAAGCTGTTGAACAGATGGAAGGAATTTCAAGACCTTGCGCATGCTTTTCCTTATCTCCCCATATGAAGGATTTTCTTTCCTAAATTGGGTCATTTAAAAGATTCACACTCCTTCAATGTCAGCATGTTGGGAAGTATATGCAATGTGGAAGATCCTAAAGCAGACACTTCTTACCTAATCATAATGTAGATAAAGAAAGATATAGCCATTGTATAGGGAAATGAACATCTCGACTCATTTTCACGTCGAGCTCAAGAATTGATTAAATTAATGAGCGTGGAAAGTCTTGAGGGAAAAGTGAAAATGAAAGAATACGCAACACGATATTTATTTGTATGCCACATATGCATGTTTGCTAAAATTGTATTCAAATAGGAAAGGTAAACTCCTATACTTTTTATTAGTTATTACATACCAATGCTGGAATGTTGTTTGATGTTTTTTAACGTTGTTCATGTGAAGTTTGAAGTGCGTTTTTGAGGGAGGTACTTTTTTGTGGTTTTGATGTAATGCAGTGGGGCGATGGATCAAGCGTATGCTTTGGGAAAATTGGCTATTGGTCGAATCGATGTGGCTCATGAATCCTCAATGAACATATTCGTGAGTATGAGTCCTAATTAAGAATTGATGGCTTATGGCTTTTCATATCCGAGACTCGCCATTTGCAATGTGGTGAGGGCAATGGTGAGTTGCGGGTTGAAGTCTCCTTATGGCCACCCGCCCCCGCCAATTTAGTCCCCGTCGGGAGTCTTTTTACGCCTCCATCCGGACATCCTCGACGGAACACTCGGAAGCGTCGTCTCCGCAGAAGCCGCCTGCCCCCCAAGCGCCCAAGGAGCGTGAGGAGCCGCCGACGTGGCGGGAGAAATTCCGCCTCGCCGCACTCCTCATGCTCTCTGTCTTATTCATTTTCGCTGGAGGGTCGCTCCTCTTCGTCATACCTATCTTCGTCGACCCGATTATCGTGGGCCTTGAAGCGAACTTTGACCCAGAACCGGCCGTCTGCAGGTCAGTGTAAAAAATAACTGACTGCAACTAAAGTTTTCCTTGTGTGGTTTTTGTAGGACAGTGGAAGTTCGTAATGGGACGGACCCGACGACCTGCTTGCTCCCGTCTTGTCGTGAGGGTTGCACTGCCGACATTTACTTTTGCTTCTTCATCCATGTGGTCTATTCTTTGTCGAAGAGGAAAGTTGAGACGAACGTTTCTTCGATTTCCTCTCAAGCCTTTCCGTCTCAAGCACCCATCACCGCTAGCTCTCTCAATGATTCCATAAAAGGTAACACTTTTTTCAGTTTCAATCAACTCAAAATTTAGAAATTCCCTTTTCATTAAATTCACAAAATGTCATCAATAGCTTCGAAATTGGAATTGACATCTGTGTAAATATTGTACTTTTTCTCAAAAGAAGAGAATTATCAGGAAACTTTATTATATTAAACAGTAAAATCGTTTATTAAATAATAATAATAAAATTATTTCGGCAATTTTAATTGTGTTAACAAATTTGGTTGAAAATGTATTTTCCGCATATTTGAGTTAAGACATTGCTTTAGAGGGAGTTTTACTGGTGAATCCAAACGGGTGTGGATACCCGCCAACCGTCTCCTGTGTCAATTTCCTCGATAAGTATGGAGAAGGGAACGAGTTTCCTTGTTTCTACTCTCGAGTGAACAATTCTCTCCTCGTCTCCTCGTACAATCGAGAGGCTGAGATTTCTTTTCTTTGCCTCTCTCTCGGATTCCCATTGTCGGTTGGGGCCATGGCCTCCATTGGCATTCTCTTCCTCGCCCGCTGGCATCCCAAATCTCCTCCTCTACAACTTCCAACTCAAGCTCCAATGCCGCCAGAGTAAGTGATTCTAATTAATCACATACTCTTAAGATATATATTTACCATTGAAGCAATTAGTTCATCATTCCATACTTATTTAAAAACCCAACAAAATGTATTTATATTCGTATAACATGTTACACCCTATTGAAATAATCCATTAGCATGCATGTTGTATTTTTATGAAAAGTGCTTGAGTGGAAAACTTTTAAAGGATTAAGCTTATCATTATAATTTATTTTTGTTATTGACACTTGAAATGTTCAAACTTAATCGCCAGACGTTTAAATTGATGGCTACTTAAAAACTTTATGAATATATATTTGCCATTAACGTCCCAATGAGACGAGTTGAAAAGGATGACAATATTCCTTGAGAGATCCGCAACTATAGGGTTATATTAAGTTGATAAACATAACTATTTTTATTGGTAGCGAGTGAATTGGGTTAATAAGTATGGACGTAAGTAGGCTTCACCGCCTTTTACACTTTCATGAGGTAAGAGAACAAGTGATTTTGAGTGGTTGAGGAAGGGGCTGGACGAGTAATGAGCCATCGATCCAATATGACATGAGAGCTATAATATCATGAACCTTTCATACTTCCAATATTGCCACTAGTATGGAGAAGACTCGAGCTTCTACTATTTAAATCTATTATTCAGCAATTCTATTGAGAATCAATCGGCCGTTTCTCTCACATTCATCATCGCAAATTGTGTCAGGCCAAGAAAACTCGAAATGACAAGAGACGGACCATTATTTATTTACATACAATTGAGATATTTATGTAAACTCAGTCAGTGCTCAATGCATTGAATTCTCCTTCTACCTGTAAACACAACTACATTTTTCTATGTATCACTATCACTCATAATACACATAGCTTTTACATTGAGAAAAATGACATTTATAATTATAAGGGCCTTTTAATATAAAACCATTATTATGCATACCAATTTAACTCACAATTATGTAATTAGATGTCTATGTTTTATTTTGGCATGTTTTTCTTGTAAATTGAGACGAAGGTAACGTTTTTAACTGTCAGTTTTCACAAAAGATATCTTTAATTAGGACAAATACCGGCTACGAAGAATATTTAAAGGAGAAAAAGAATCGACGTACTGAAATGTGCCTTTCGAACGGAACGAGTGTTCCTGGGATTGATATGAAAGAAAATCATCTTCATCATAACGGACACGCGAATCACAATCCTTGAAATTCTCTTTTCAACAAGACTGCTGTTTCTATTATTATTCCTTTGATCTGTACATTAAATAGGCCTGTAATATAATGTTCGAATTAAATAACTAATATAATTTAAAATCATTATATTATGGGTGCATAATATACTATTGTGTTATGTGTATTAATTAATACTAATAATTATATAAGTATTATCGTATTAAATGATTAAACAATAACTTTTGAATATCCAATATCCATGAAATGAGTATTATGAAAGTACCTTTAACTCAGTTAATTATGCTGCAAAGTATGTAACACATTCTATATCTATCTAACGAACGAAATCTAACGAATAAATGATTTGAATATAAATTGTATAATTGAATGATTTATTAATGATTTACGAAATCTAATGAATCAGACGACAGAAAACTGATTCAAGAGTGAACTATTTATTTTCTGTCAAACTGTCATATGACTCATTTTTGAAGTCGGGATACTATTATCGAAGTATTTTTATTTTCTTTCTTCTTAAACAAATGCAACAACATAACATAATTGACAGACAGTTAATTCTTATATATTTAACTTGGTAGAAGCTGAAACAGATGAAGTCATTTAAGTATCACTTATAAATACAATTACCGTATTAGCCCGATATTTGTCCCCGGACATAATTAAAATTCTTAGGTTTAGCCCCGGACATATTTCGGGCACCGGATATCTTTAAAATATATTGAGAATTCTGAATCAGATTGTATTAAAAATTATACAGATTCTTTATTAGACTCTTCCGAGGGTTTGATACGAAACATAGAAACTCTCTTCCTATACTTTGTATCAAAATCTCGGACCACTTCAACATTTTCGAGCCTCGGATCAAAACTTAGGAACTTGATGCTCGGATCTCGGATCACTTGAAGGCCAACATTTTTGGTAATATCGCTTTTAAATAAGACAAATACTTACTCTGTTAGTTGAATTCTTGGAATTGACAAAATATAATGTTTGAATTTAATTTATTTTAATGCATGCAAGATGCATGTATCATTCAGAGTACTTCATTTAATAAATTGACAAAAATTGAGATCTTGTTCGTTAACCACAATGAAATTCTGCACAATACAAACGCTCTCAATTATAACCATTTTTTCAGGGGAAATTCTTTCACTACAAGGAGCAATTGTAAGATTATTTAAGTAGAATGCACTAACTATTTTTTCTTTATACCTACGTAAAGGTATAATTATCTATTTGTATTCTATTAAAAATTATTTTATATTTATTATTTACTTATTTAAAAAAATTTTGTCTTCATGCAAGCTTAAAATCCGAACCAATGAAAAGGAATTTACTTGGGATGGTACCATAAGTTTAAATTGAAAATATATTTGACATATTTTAATATTATTATGTATATTAAGAAATATTGTGCAATCAGATCATAAAAGTATTAAACACACAGGGTGTCTCTTTAAGCGATTTCTTTTCTTGAAATCTGAAATGTCGACCCCATGTGGCCAATGCGTGAGAAATGGAGAGAAACTAGCGAATTTCACAAGACCAGGTTTAAACATTTAAAATTTATTTAAATAGCTAGATACGAAAGAAGACATAACAATCTTATTTTTAATTGAATAGTTAATCAAGAATACAAAAATTGCTCAGAGGAATGCGGTCGCCCCACAATATGTACACGTTACAAGTATCTATTAGGTTCATATTTTTTCAAAACCCATTTACAGTTTTATAAAATTTATAAAAGTTAAATAATATTTACTTATCTATAGTTAAATAATGTTACTTATAATTCTTTATAATTCTAAAAATCACTTTAATTTAATTTTTGTCCTCTAGTCGGAACGATGAAATCCGCATGTTTTCAGTGTGAAAACTTGAACGATGAGGGTTCGTCATTTAATTGTCTCGTATTGTAAAATTGTAATTTATCATAAAAGTATTTATATTCAGAGTAGTAGTTAGAGCACATTGGTATATCTATCTATCATAAAGTATCTATTCATAAAAGTATCATTATTATGATTCTCATTATACATTTTATTAAAAATTAATGTATATTCAAAATGAAATTATGAATAGATGTGAATTTCGAGTTCATTCGACCTTACAAAATATGCAGTCAAACTTGTCGCGAATGTGCTGAAGCGGCTGACTTGTCCACAGCGCCTTATTGTGCTTTCTCTTGTTTCGGATATCCAACTTTCTGCTATCCAAAAGAAAAGTTTTATGGGCGACAAAAATGTTACAGATCGCCCAGAATGTATGGTGAGTTCTTTGAGTATCAAGTTTTTGAGGTGAAAGATAAAGAAATGACATTTCAGGATGCAGATTTACAAATGAAAAGGTTTTAATTCCAAATGAAAACTGCAAATTGTGTGCATTGGCGGCTGATGAGTTTGATGCTCAAGACTGTGCTGAATATTGTAATGGAAAACCAACTTACAGGTCTGCTCCTACTTTCAAACGCAACACTTCACATTAAACTTTTTCGAATATGAAATTAATAATGCTATTAGTTTTTTAATATAATATTAGTAATTGTTATATGAAATTAAAAAATTATATATTCTCACAGCGCTCCAGTCACTTCTGATAATACAAGACAAATACTCCAATGTCATTTAGATTATTATGGTAAAGATGTCAATAATTTAGCCTAGTATGCAGTATTAGTGATATTCCTATGAATTTGTGGATATTTGCATATTTTAATATAGCGGACCTGTTTTCTTATGACGTTCCTCCCGAAATAAAGAGCTTTCTCCGGCTTTTGAACCCACGCACTTCTATTGCTTTACCGTCTTATATTTCAGCTTCAAATGCTAAACAACGAATGGAACTCATTGAATTGGAGGACGCCGATAAGTATAATGCCAATCAAGCTGGAAATTTTGAAGAAGTAAATAATGATAAAAAATTATAATTTGGATATTAAAGTTATTTTAACCATATCCCATATATAAATAAATAAACAATACTATGTATTAGAGTAAACAAAGATTTCAGTATGAATTCATGAGTTCATTCTCACAATCATTAATCAGTTCACCTTTGAAGTATGATAAAGAATAAATCAAAAACGCGAATTCTTTTTCTTCAACAATTAAGCAATATGTGTATTAAAGCGAAATATTTTATCCTTAATTGAGTTTACTTGAGGATCAGCGCGAACGCAGATCCTCGCTAACAAAAATTTCGCTCCCGAGTTGCAACAATTTGTCACAATCGAAGTCGTCAGTCACCCCGTTGTGCAATGGGATAACCTCAAACTTAGGAGACATCCTACTTGATCAATGTGCTCCTTGAGCCAGGTAAGTGCCGAGACAATTTCTCGACTCTCCCCTTATACTCAAGGCTCAATTTACTTGACCTGGCTCTCAACACACATGAGAGTATACCAGTCACAATTTTATTTTTCTTGCTAACTAACTACAATTTTCAATTAGTACTAACATTATTTAAGTGGTTTTTGCATTAAATTAACTAACTTTTGATTTATTTATATTGTCTGATAATTTCAACATAGGGCAAGAGCATGGAATATAAGAAATTCATGGAATCCAGATAAGCAGAAATTCCCATCCGTTGATTAATTCTAATATTAAATACCTACTATTCCAGCTCATATGGTTAATTAACTTAATTAGGTATGATTACCATTAAAATCAGGGATGCTACTCATACCAACAATCAGAATTTAGTCTTATTAGTAAATCAAGTCCTACTAATGGACATAAATATTGGTTATGATATAAAAGTAAAGAAATACAGGCTAATGACATTATTTAATCAGAACTTCCGTATTTTTATTTATTTAGTATTACTTATTACTCATTTAAATGGTGTGAATGATAGTTAATTGTATATAGTGTTGTTTATAAATACATATTTAACTTTAATGAAATGAATATTAACTTTTATTTTACTAGATTAACAAATCTTACATTTTAAATAAATATAATAGGTAACTATTAAAGGAATCAGTATTTTAAGATAAATAAGAATTTGACAAATATGAGAGCAATTAAAATTTTGCTTTCTTTGTTCACACTGACAATACTCACTTCTGCTTATCCTTTAAGTCGCCAAATTTGTCTCAATAAAATTGAAATAAAAAAGAACGAAGAGATTTCACAGGACGATCGCGTTCTTTCCAAGCGTGAAAGGTCTGGGATTGAATCAGAGGAAAAAATCAATTTGCCCATAAGAAGAAATCACGAAGAAGAATGTTATAACATAGAAGTTTCAGTAAGTTTAAATTGAATTCTGGCTACATATAATTATACACTTTGATAATAAAAACATTTATTTCTTATTATGAAAGTTCTTTATCTATAATATAAACTTGGATATAGTAAAAATATGTAGTATCTTCAAATTGAATTTTTAATTGTTGTTTTTAATACAATTGACTAAAGATTGGATTCTATCATTATGGTTAGGATCTTGATCAACAATCAACTGAAGAAGATGATAGCAGTAAAGAAATATTAAAGGAGCAAAATGCAGTAGTGGAGGACGTAACAGAAGAAGATGGAATATATTTAGTTGATCCAGAAAGAAATGTAAAGTATTTAAGTATTAATTATTTTAATATATTACTCAATAACTCCTAAATACTATAATTTAGGAATCTGAAAATGATCAGAAAATTCTTGATATTTCAAATGCACAAAAGATGAACGAGTTTTCACGGATAGTGAGGTTTCTTGAGATGAAGCTCAAAAAACTTAAAAATTATTTCATACACTTTAAAGAGACCATTGATCAAAAATTTTACTCTGAAATCGAGAAAGAAAATGGCAAAAAAGTTTATAAAACAGGCAAAAGTTACACTAAAGAGAAACTTCTCGCAAAAACAGCTAGATTAAATTCAAAAATAGGAAATGTACTCAAAAGCAAAGAATGGGAAATAATGGTATTAAAGTCATTTAAAAAATATCTATTTACTTTTACTTTATTATATATCTTAAATTGTGTAGTTTTTTTAAAATTTTTATATTTGAATAGGAAACAGTTTGATACATAAATAACTTTTTATTAATTGAACCTATTTAATTTACTTTAAGAACGAGCGAGTCAATACAGATGAGAAATTAAGTGAGCTCATGAAAAAGATGAATTTAGTTATTCATGAAGTTTATGAGTTACTCAAAGATCCTATCTTTGAAAGCGAAGTTAATGACGAAAATTACATTGAGAACTTAAATCTAAATGAAAACGTGGACGAAGAGTCAAATTCCGAATTTACACTAGAAAAAAAAGGATTGAGTCAAATACAAAAAGGAACTATTTGGGCCGCAGGGATTTTTGACGGAAAAGAACCCCTTTACTCCTCTTTGGCTGATGAAGCCAAAAAGAGTGAAAAAGTTAAAGAAAGGAAGAAAAATGTGATGAAAGAAGAGAGGGAGATGAAGAATCTTAAAGGTGAAGAAGAAGAAAGTCCTCAAGACTTCGGACTGAGCGGACTGACCCATGATAAATTGAGTAAATTGACAATAAAGAAATTGTTATTAAAGATTAAAATGGAAAACCTGCTCAATGAAACTAAATGGGAAGTTACTTCTTTATCACAAATGGATCAAAACTTTAACAAAGTGAAAAAATTGAAACTTCCCAATGTTCCCGAATTAAAAGAACTTTTGAATGAGATTCAAACACTCATTAATAACCCATTGGAAGACCTTCAAATTAAAAATCTGAAATGTGAGAATCTTGAATGCATAACGGTAAGCTTAGACATTGAAACTGACAAATATTATTATATTAAAAATGTTATATAAACTAATTAATAAAACTAATTACGATACATAATAATTATAATTTTGACTAATTTCAAATAATATCTAACTTTTTTGTTTTAGCAAACAGGAAACCAAGAACTCATAACTCGTTTAACTTCAAATCTCAATGAGTCAACGAGAATCGAATTGAGTAAATTGGAGCAAAAAGTCGTTAACGTCATTCAAGAGTCAGAACATCTTGAAGAAGTTGATGATCCTGATGATGAGAACTTCGTGAAAGTCATTCGACCTCAGCCAATTTCAATGAATAAGATCAAGAACGCCACGGAAAATGATCTGTATCGAATTGTTTCCACTGTTTATCCACAGCTCCCAATTCCTCAAATTCATTTTCACTATCCTCTCTTAATTCAACCTGACGTTGGTGTGAAAGCAGAAGAAAAAAAAACGCTTGATTTCCTTAAGACAAATTCCTATATTCCTGCCAGTGAAAGTCAGCTAAATAATCAATTTTTACCTTTCAATTACCCTAATTATGCCCAACCTGTACAACAACAGCCGTCATTACTTCTATATTCTCTATTCAATGCTCAGCAGAACAACTTGAATAACTTGTATCCAAATGATGTAACGTTAGCTCAGCTTTTCAATCTTCTTAACATTCCACAAGGAAATTCACTAACTAATTCCTACTCTTACGTTCAGCCACAGCCATTTGCACAAAATGCTTTTGATCTTGTGAACTATGAAAATGGAAATAATCTTAATCCAATGAATTTGACAATGATGAGTCAACCGCAAATGTCAGTGACTCCAAATTTACAATTAGTAGGATTACTCGGTGGAAATGGAATTTCAATAAATCAGCAACCAATCAATCTAAATCAACAATCAATTATTTGGAATACTCCGCTCGTATAAACTAGCAATAAAGGACTGCATAAATCTAACAAAGTTTTTAAAATATAAACATGATATAATACTTAAAATTCCAATTGATACTATAGAAGTTTTTGGTTATATAGAGTTTTATTAATTAATAATTAGGAATGTTATAATTTTTAATATTTTTATTATCATCACTATATTTATTATAACAGGTATATATCATTATAAATATTATACGAATAGCAATAACACTCATTAAAATATTCATGTTATGTAATGTTAATTAATGTATTTATATTTTACTTGATAAAACAAACTTTATTATTTCTGTATGTAATCATAATTATAATTATTGTAAATTAATAATAATGCTTTCTTATTGTCAAATGAAATTTGCATAACATGTTAAATCATAAATTTACACATACCTACTAATAAACCAGAATTAAAACAATTTGACTAATTTGATAGTCAATTCTTAATGAAAATAAAAGGAGAAATGCTGATCTACCCTTGCATAAATGAAAACGAAATGAATTTAGAAATTAGATTTAATAAAAATGAGAGAGTTGAGGATTCTACTTTCCATTTCATTCTATACATGTGAACAGAAGGTAAGTTAAATTCATTGATTATCCTACATAGTAAATTAATAATAAAATTATAAATGTAGGATTGTTCCTGGACTCGTATTTTTTTTCCCGGAGAAATTTTGAGTGCGTAAAGATGGTCGATTCAAGGATCGTCATCTTGACCCCCTTCCTGTTCCTCACCCTGGGGGTTCTGGTCGACGGCGGTCTCATAGAGCTCATGGACATGCAGAGCAGGGCCATGTCGCCTATTAGTCAAAACACGGCAATTGAAGCACAGAAAGTCATGAGTGCAAAAGCTACTAAGGCATGGGAATCCTCCAATCCCGTCATGGACACGATGTTGGTCATGAAGAAAGACTTGGACATGATGCCTGAGAGAAAAAAAATTGCGACTGAACTACCGAAATCAAAGCCACCGGCTGAGCCTTCTCCTTCGGATGGCGTCGCTGCTGGTGAAGGAGACGAAGAAGCGGAAGTTAAAAAACAATCAAAACAAGTCGAAACCGCCGATTCAACTCCAAAAACCAAGAGTAAAAAGAAAAAGCCGAAACAGGTAGAGTCAATGACCGAAGCGAGGAGTTTGAATACGGGGGCTGGACGTTCAGTCGCCGCAGCTGCAGCTTCCATTATTTCCAAAAAATAAATGTTTTTCAATTTAACTAATTTCTATTGCACCTAAAATTTTGAAATAAACTCCTGATACTGATGATAGCATATACTTCTCCTTTAATGATTTAAAATTATTTTTATGAATATAAATATAAATATTTCGTGAAAATAAATTATAAAGGAAACACATTGACACTGATTGCGAGTTGCTGAATACATTTATTTTTAATCTTTTATAATAAAAAATTGAGTTTTTATAATGTTTCATTGTTGGAATCTCTTCTTGCGTCAAAGTCTCACTCACGAAAATGTTCACATTCCAGTTCTTTCTTCACAAACCTCACATGTAATTAAAATATATTCGGACAACTCTGAAGCTATTAATAATCATTTTCTATTCATATAAGAATGAACAATTCCATGTCCAGTTGAGTTTAATTAGCGAATTGAAGGCCTTTATTTGGAGCAAGTAAAGTTAAAAATGAAATGAAGTTGCATTTTAATGACTTGAATCTCATGAACATGAACGGAAGCTCATTGTCATATTTAACATTCTAATTGTCTTTACATATAGTTATTCTGTTATATGTATTATTAAAAGAACGATGAGACGAGATTGACACTGACCTTTAGAATAATCCTAATTGATATTGTCTTTTAAAAAATTTGCATGTGGCTCGCATTATTAATGTAGGTATTGTTTTAATTAAAAATTGAAGAAGTATATAAACCAAGATTTTGCTCATTTGACACAGTCAACTCTCATTCAAAGTTTCTTACAAGACATTAGACATTTAAAAAAAATAATTAAATTTTGAATTATTTTGAAAGAATTAAGTGTGCAACTTGCAATTGCAACACAATGAACAAAAGAAGCGTTTTAGGATTTTTAACCATTTTGCTTTGTGCATTGATTGTAAGTATTTAAATGTTAAAAAAAACTTTAAATGACGAAATGAGTTTTGTCGAGTTTTAATTATGATTTTCAAACTTTACAGGTATCTGGTCAAAAAGGAATGAAAGTTAATAAGGACGAAGAGTGCAAAGACGAAGTTGTGATGAGTGCAATGAACGAATTCTATAAAGTAGATGATTGCCTCAAAGAAGCTGGAGTTGAAAATCTTAAGGATTTAACGGACAATAAAGATAAACAAGCGGTAATTTAATTATCAATATCTTTAAAGAAATTTTAACTTGTACTTTTAGGGTGAACAATAAAATTTTTAATTTTTGTTTTTTAGTGCTACTCTAAATGTATTAACTTGAAGAAAAATCTTGTTGGTGAGGATGGTAAAATAATGAAGGAGAATATTGGATCTTCGCTTAGCCCTTCTTTGCCGGAAGGAGTCAAGAACAAAATTCAAATGTCAATGGAAAAATGCTACGATGATAACGGTTTGTCAAATTTTTAATCACTTGGTTTAATTTAACCCTCATTTATAACTAAAATTAATGCATGTTTTCCATAATTAATATATTATTTTATGTTTTTGTTAGGATCAACTATCAAAGTTGAAGATTGCAATTCTTTTATGAATGTCAGCCAATGCATAGCAAATGCATTCACTGACGTAAGTTCACTCATTAATAATATTTCTTTTAATTATATTTAAAATAATTTTTCTTTATTACCTAGTTAATTTTGTTTTGTGAATTTTCTGTTTATAAAACTCAAGGTTTGCAAGGCGTAAATCAAGTTAAACTATTCTGGCTGGAACGAAAACTATGAATAACTTTTATAAACATAAATTTTATTCTTTAGATTGTATTTTATTTAAAATTAAGAAAATCTGTTTATAAATATTATAGTATGTAATCATTAATGATTATTGAGTAATTACATTACTCTCATCTACACAAATGAGAAACCAATTTTATTATTGAACTGTGAAGTCTGAAATTTCTTTATTTGACTAGAAAAATTCCTAGAAAGAATAGAGACTAACATAAATATGTAATATTAATAAGAATGAATATTCTTACATACATAGATATTCATATTAAGAAATCTCTTCCATACTCATTCCGTCTTTTATCTCGAGTAAAAACTATCTGAGCATTTAAAAATCAAAATTCGTTATTCCAATTTATTATCATATTCCATTATTTTATTCGAATTTTTGCTACTGATTATGTTGAGCATAATAATAATAAGATAAGAAATCGAAATATATTAAGACTCATGTTATTTTGAGCCGAAAAAATCGATTTACCTTTGACTTTTCATTTTAATTTTTAATAGATAACAAATGTATGACATGTGCACATTCACCATTCTGGTATTATCTCATGTAATTTGTGAGTCTTCTTTATCTTATAATAGTCATTGTCATATATTATAAAGCAATTAAGTTATATTTATATATGCCATTAATATGCCATTAATATGCCATTATTGCACTATATGAATGATTAATTGTTAATATAATAAATAATAGTTGGTAAATGGACAAACTTCTTTTTATAATATGTAGGGGATTCCGACTTTTATTACTAATGCTAATATGCATAATTGAGATTGCATAGAATTCACCGACTGAATTTGAGATTATCACAAATAATAAAAAGTTTTTTTTATCATGCCATTATAAATTTTTCATCTCATCTAATTACACCCCAATTCAATGCTTCGTTTATTTTATCATATTGGCCTAGATAACTTAACAAGGTTCGAGTATTTCACTACATTTGTCACTGGTTAAAAAAATTATATCATTCAGAGCATTAATGGTCAATTCTAAAAATGCTACGATATTCTTATTTCTTATGTCTCTTCCTTTGTAATCCTTTCAATTCTCTTTGTCAAAATTTTGAAGATGTTAGTGAAACTGCAACCGTATTCACAGCCAAAGAGTAAAGCAAAAAAGTTCTTTACATATAAAATTCTAGATTTTTAATTCCAAATTCATTATATTATTTAAGTTAATCTATGAAATTTAATTTTAAAAGACTCCCAATGGATGAAGCTGGTCAATTTCTTCCTCGATACATGGCTTCAGTCGGTAATGGACATTTAGCCACGACTATTTACACAGACAAGGTAAGCTATTTGAGATATCAAAAACGTTAAGTTCAAAATTCAAATGATAGTAATTTAGTTTTTTCAAATAGGTGAATTTAAACGGACTCTACAATGGTGATCGGGGAGAAAGTCATCGAGCTCGAATTCCTTCAAGGAATAACATAAGAATTACAAATCCAGGGAAAACTGAACAATTATTTTCTTTGGATGTCGAGAAAGGTTAGAGATGAGTGATTTAAATATATTTAACAAACAAATCATGGATCTATTTAATAAACCATTTTTATTATTTTTCAATAGGAGTCTTTGTAGAAAAATTTAACTTGGGAAATTATTCAATTGAGCATAGAACATTCGCTCATAGATTTTACACAAGAGTCATTGTAACACAATTTTACGTTAAACCATTACCTGAAACTGGTAATTTTTATAGAGAACTTCTAATCTAAAATTATTATTAGTTTAAATCTAGTAATATCGATAATTATGTCATTCTATATGTAAAATCTTTCATAGTGGGAGCACCTTTAACACTGAGATTCTCCGACAACAAAGGAGCAAGTAGTGAAGATTTGGAATTTGAACCAGAAGCATTCTATGAAAAATTCCCAGGAATTCCAGCTATTAAAACATGTGGACGAACGTTAGAAGTTGAAGACGCCAAATATCAACCAAATCCAACTCTCGCATGTGTCATTTCAACTATCGTTAGTTGAATAATGAATTCAACTACATAATTGTTAAACTAATAATTGAATTATTTTTTATTAATACTGAATGCACGTGTAGGTTCCGAAGGCCCTAATTGTTCAAGGTGAAGAAACTGTTACTTATTTTACATCATATGGTCTAAGCTCTGAAACAACAGAAAGTGACTTTGATGCGGGTAAATTGATGTTGATAATAAAAGCAAAGTTAGCTCATGTAAATATCATGTAAATATGTATTGTTATATCTTTGAAAAAAACCTGACATGAATATTTAAAATTTTAGTTGCAACCAATGTTATGGAAAGAAAAGACATTGATGTATACAATAAACATGTAGAACTCTGGCTAAATTTGTGGAACACTGAAGGGAAAATTGAAGTCGTTGGGAATTTGCAAGTTGCGAAAGTTGTCAACGGGGCTTTGTATTACATTCTCTCAGCTCTTCCAGTAACAACTCCGACGAATGGACCAATGGAACAATTTTATGGTTTAAGCCCAGGTGGTCTTGCATATGGAGAAAGACTCGCTGATTATCAAGGACATTCATTTTGGGATACAGGTGAGTACAGATATTAAATTTAATTCCATTGGTGTAATAAATAATTAGTTCTAATTAAAAATCTAAACATAATTAAATAGAAACTTGGATGTTCCCACCAATTGTGTACTTGTATCCTGACGCTGCACGGGAGATTTTAAATTACCGTTTGAACGGGATTGCAGCAGCGAGAGACAGAGCAAGTGAAACTGGCTATTCGGGCACACGTTTTCCTTGGGAGTCTGGCTATACGGGAAGAGAAGTCACGCCGGACTGTTGTCCAGAGACGCGAGACATGCAGGTTCATATTACGGCCGACATTGCCTTTGCCATTCGGCAATACATTGGAATGACAAGAGACTCAGAATGGCTCTCACAAAAGGAAGAAAAGTATGAATTATCAGGATGCGGATTGTTAAAAGAAATTGCAGAGTTTTGGGTCTCAAGGACCGACTATAACGCTAATACAAAATTCTTTGATATTAACTGTAAGCTGTCAATTTCAATGTGGTTAATTTAATAGTACTTATGATTAGTAGTTAATTATAGTAGCCTTTTTCATAAATTATAGTAAAGTAAGATTTATAATAGGATTTTGGTTAAAAATTTTTAGTTGTAATGCCACCAGACGAAGACAAACACGGAGTGAATAATTCAATTTATACGAACATTCAAGCAGGCTATTCCATATTCTTTGCAAAGTGAAAATTCAAGTTACTTAAAGCTGTTATTTAAAAAAGTTTTAATGTATTATTGAATCAATTAGTTAAACTTATTGACTCATTCCACACTCGCTTTTAGATATGCAGAATGCTTTTGTCCAGATTTGGAAATTCCTGATGAGTGGATTTCAACTGCCAAAAGCCTCAAGTTGCCCTACGATGAGAGGTTGGATTTCCATCCAGAATTCGACGGGTACAATGGAAGTCTGATCAAGCAAGCAGACGTGGTCCTTGTTGGATATCCTTTAATGTACAATATGAGCGAGAGAACGAGGAGAAATGACTTGGACTACTATGAACAAGTGACAAGAGACACAGGACCAGCCATGACTTGGGCCATGCATACAATCGGCCATGTCGAATTGGAGGATTCGGTCAGAGCTGAGAGGATTTTCGAAAGAAGTTATGATTGGTATAAAAGGGAGCCTTTTAAGGTAATTTCTCTATGATTTGGGATTTTAATACTCGACATTAGTCTGAATTAAAATCCAATTTTGTGAGAAAAGGTTTGGACAGAAGCCAAACCACCAACATTGGGAGCAATCAACTTTATAACCGGAATGGGAGGATTTCTCCAGAGCATTTTAACTGCATATGGCGGTTTGAGACTTCATGTTGAAGAACTTCAATTTTTAAGACCAACACCACCACCCAAATCAACCGGACTTAATATTCATGGTTCAAGATTTTTTTTATAATAATGAATTTAAAAAATATGAAAGTGTAATAATTTTTTAAAATATATTTTGAGGTATAAGCTATCTTGGGAATTCCGTGGATCTCAGAATCCAATTTAATTTGGTCGAATTTCATTTAAAGAAAAATGGTACTCCGTTAGTGTTGATTGATGACGAAGGAAATTCAGATGATTTTAGTATGATGAGAATATTTAATTACTGACCTTTGATTGTTTAATTAACAATGATTTCGTTAATAGGCACATTGGGAGATGTCAAACGATTCACAAATACCAAACAGAGATTTAGGCTAAGGTCGGCTGAAGAAACAACATGCGAATTGCCGTATGATCAAATCGGATTGCAATTCGAGGAATAATTAATTTAAATATAAAAATACAAAATGTATAATAAAGTAAAAATATATTTTATTTAATAACTCGAAATGATTTTTACGGCGAATCGTCAGAAGCTGAAGAATCGTAAGGTCCAACAAGGCTTAGATTTTGAGAAGGTTTGACTTCTTCCTTTTTAGATTTAACTAGGGAAATTCCAAGAGCATTTCGTGATAAGGAGCTTGAAGATGCTGCAGTTGGGAAATGAGATTTGGATTCGATAACCAATTTTTTCGCCTTTTCCCTTTCCTCGGGTCCTTTAGAAGAAAGAACAAAGTTAATATATATAACAAATTCTAGTTATAATAATTGTTATCATCAAGGTTAAATTTAATTTACCTTCGGAAGGTTGAAGTCGAATGAGAGATGCAATCCGAGCAGATTCGCTGTTCTCGGCCAAGAGAGGAATATCCAATGAAAATTTTGCACAAAATTCCTTATCCGCTTCTTCTGATTTCTTAAGTTCCTTCTTTTCAGCCTATTAAGATTTTAAAATTAGTTTAAACCCTTGATTTAGATTTTATTATTTTAATTGTCTCTTTGTTCATTGAGCCTATACTTACCCTGAATTTATCTCTTGCAAGCCTATTAATTAGGTAATCATCTTTAAATCTATCTTGCATTTCTTCTAATCTCATTAAAGAAGGAGTTGCGTCGTTCATTTTTCCTTTGTCTTCAACTCCGTGCTCAAGCCTGGGTAGCAGTGTAAAATTATTAGTTTTAATATGAGCATTGAAAGCAATAATTGAACAAGATTATGAGAAGACCGAACATACTTAAACATTGCGTCATCGTTGAGCTTTCTAATAAGCCTCTTGTCATCTGGAACGACTTGTCCGTTTTCATTTGGATCCCAACGTCTTTCTTGACGTCTTGCACCGCTAACAATTTCATAATCTAAATTCTAAAAGAAATTGATAAATTAACTTCAATTATTCAAACAACCTCATAATTTCATAATTATAATTTCAATAAATGTTAGTAAAACATAATTTTACCGCAGGGTCAGTTTTCATTTCAATGTGATTGTCACATAAGTGACATTTAAATCTAAACTGGTACAGCGGCGTGGAATAATACATTCCTACTTTCGTCTTCTCAGCATTATATCTAAAATCATTTTTAAGTAACTTTTATCAATTCTCAACCAGTGAAACGAATTAAGTCTCATGTTAATATTAAATTAAATTAAAAAATCTTACCGCACTCCCATTCCAATGTGATTCTTACACCCTTCACACCAGATATTGTAGGGCATTTCAAATCGGATGATGAGGATTCCAAGGTGGAGTTTCCTCGCTCTTTCTCGAAGAGCATGAGTTCCGAGGAAAGCATTGAGGCCTCCCTTTTTCGGGTCATAGTCAGGCGGGTAGTATTTATTCTGACCTTTACGCTCACCCTAAAATCCAAAATTCATCCAATAATCAAAATATTCATCAAAAACTTACTTTCATTAGATGCACTTTTTTAATAATCAATCTCAAATTACAAATTACATATTTTATTTTATAAGGTGTAAATAATTACTTACCATTTTTAAGTTTTATTTCCAAATTCTGAATAAGAAACCGTTTTATATTAGTGTAATAAATGAGGGAAAATATACTTTTTACTCTCAAAAAGAGTAGTAATATTAAACTTTCTTAGTAAATTGATGATTATAATATCGAATGACGGTAGTAATAGGCAACTAACCTTAATGAACCATTACTGTTAAATGTTAATGTAATTAATTGAAGAAGTGTTTCAAAATATCCGGTAATAAGGATGAGAGAATATTCTCATGTTAAGCCTTCTTCTCATCTGCACGTGTGTGCTGTTGTATTGAGCCAATAAGCTTTTGCAGAAAAGGCGCCATGCTATATAATGTTCCACTTCCCTAGCCAACACGCTAGATCCGAGCACATTTTTGCCATAAAGTTCCTAAAGCTCACAGGTGCTCCTCAATGAAGATCACTCACTGACTCATTCTCATAGAATTCGGAGATTAGGATTCTAATGACAATTTAATTGTTATCGTTAGTTAAACTCACAACTCTCTAAGAGGTGAGTTTTTTTTATTTTATTTTCATTTACCATTTATCTTGTGTTCATTTGGAACTCCTATTCCACCAACCCCAGTCCACCATGTTCCTTCCTCCCATATTTATTTCCCATGCAGTTAGAATTGTATTTAGTCTTATATAATTTTTTAATCTAATCTCAGGGTTGTTGGATAAAAGGGCAAATGGTGATTCCAAAAGAAAAGTCGAAAGTCTACCTGAAGATAGTGAAGTCTCAGAAGAGCAAGAACGGCAACAAGGTTGAAATGATGCGATCATTCGGGAAAGGGAAAAGGAATGAAGCTAGAGTTCCAGTTCCTCACTCTTCGGCTCAGGCTCCAGTTCCCAAGAGCGGAGGAGGAATAAAAAGGAAAAAAGTTTGGAGAGGGAGGCCAAAAGGGGCCAAGAAGGCAAAGATGAGCAACTCGTACACCAAGGACAACGAAATGAGCGACAACGATGTGGAAGACGAGTCCTACCCCCCAGCATCGGCATCTGAGAAATCTCCATCAAAGGGAAGAGGACGACCAAAGAGAGACACTCGAAAGGTCAACTTTACGCCGCCTACGACGAAAGTGGAAGGGGTTGAGGATGCAAAGCCCAAGGCTGGAACTGGAGGAAAGATAAAAGAGCAGAAAAAAGCCAAGGGTTGGAGCACCCGGACTTGGGCCGGCGAAGAACTTTATACTGTAGAGAGCATCGTTGGCAAACGAAAGGATGCCTATGGAAAGATCGAATACTGGATTAAATGGGCAGGATATCCAACGTGAGTTCCTTCGTTAAATGTTTATATCTTTAATAATATAGTAATTCATCCAAGTTAATAATTCGGAATTCAAAAATGGTAAAATATCACTCAAGATATTTTAATTTGAAAAATCGAAATCAATTATTTGTTTATTTATTTTAAATCAAATAATTTAAGATTTAACTATTTGTTTCAATTTCATTTAACAAGGTCTGAAAATACTTGGGAGCCAAAGGGCAAGAATCTTCGTTGTGATTTGCTCATTGCTGAATTCGAAGCTCAGGACAAGGTCCGAAGAGCGCAAATCAAAGAGCGCGAGAAGGAGACTAAGAAACTCGTACGTGAGAAGACCACACGAGAACAGCAAATTGCTGCCAAAAACAATGAACCTCGCACTAGATACCAAGATGTTGTGGAGACAGTAGAAGCTGAAAAGCCACCTGAGGTAAAAAGCGAAGCTTTGAGCTCTTGTCACATTAGCTAAATTCCTTGTACTCACTTTAAGTCCTTTTAGTTGCTCAACTAATAAATATAAACATACTTATTTCTTTTGAAGAAATAACAACAATGAAAAAATTAATTCTCTGAAATTGCCAATGATTTTCATAGCTCACATTGGAAATGAAAATTAAGAAGTTCAAGCCGATGAGAATCATCGGATCCATCAAAAATGAACAAAGAGAACTTCTTCTCTTGCTCCAGTTCAAAAACATGAAGACGGAGCTCTTGACTGTTGACCAGGCAAAAGAACACATCCCGGAACTCTGGATTGAATATTTCCAAGACAAGTTGGGATTTCCTTATAACGTCCCTGATAATGTTGCCAAACTCCTCGCAGCTCCACCCAATCCTTATTGATAAAATTTGTCGTTTGATAATTAACATTCCGGACTGATTTACTTAAATTGAACTAAATATTTTCTTACATTAGATTAGGTATTATTATATGCCTATGAACATTACAATATTATGCAAATTACGATAATTTTGTATTTTCATATTTAGTACAAGTTAAAAATTTTGATAAAGTCGACTCGCTTAGATGTTTAAGCTTATTAAATTAATTAATGTTTGAAGGAATTTTCTTAAAGATGAATAAAAATATTTAACAATGTTAAAAAACACTTAAATACCACACTGGCGTATGTAAGTCTGAACACTCTTTTTTCATATAATTAGAAAAAGAGTGTTAAGTTTTATATAAGTTAAGAGAGTTAGGTTTTAATACATATTTTTATATAATGAAAAGGACAATTTAGTCATGGATATTTTATTTTCAATGTTAGAAAAATATATAAGAGCCCATAACTTCGGTGTTTGATAAAATGTATTGAGTTTTCAGTATTTATGGTATAAGAAATATTTTAGTAAATAAGATTATTTTTGGTTCATGTCAAATTTAAGGTTAGATGGAAAGGGACGAAGTACATGAAGTAAGCGAAGGACCAATTGTAATGGATTGGAACGTCAAAGCCTTAAAAACTTTCTAAATTCATTCTCATAGTATGAACCTTTTCTAAATTAAGAAGGGTAAAAAATGTATAAAACCAGCAACCACATAGCTTTATGAGTCCAAGCTCCTTTTTTTATTCGTCTTCTTTCTTTGATTGACTGAGTGAGTTTCAAAGTCAATACATTAAAAAATTATACTAAAAATGTTAGCCGTTTTCGTTTTGACTTTTCTCGCTGCCCTTGTCACTTCTTATCCAGCTGAAGCGGTAATAATTAGACTTAACTAATTTTATACTTATAATAATCATTATAAAATATGATTATTAAAAACTTATAACCTTTTTAAAATCATCTGCGTATGAACTTATTACACATTTTAATTGCCAATTTATTTTTTTTAGCCATCAACCTCTGAATTTACTGGTCAAATTCCATCTCCTATTTTCGAACAAGATTTTATAAATGGTCCAAATGTACCGCCGCCTTATCCTTTTAATGAACCTCCTCCTAAGCCTGTTGCGGCTCCTGATATAGTAATCCCTAAACCGCCACCACCGCCGAGCTCTGATTCCTAATAAATTCCTTTTATTGGGAATTATTTTAACTTTAAATCATTTTACCTCTAATGATATTATTTGAATCACATATTTTAATTATATATGAGAGCATTTCCTCTCAAGATCAATTTGACTTCGTTTACCAAGTTTTACATATAATTGTTGATTGTGGTTTATAACATTGAAATTTATTTCTTAATTTTATTTTAAACACAAATGCATTGTTAAATTAATGTCTGATTATTAAGAAAAATTGGAGCGGGATAATAAATAAATAAAATAATTTCGTCTAGTTTTACTTGTTATATAATTTCGTAATACCTACTTATTTAGCTTATTGATCCTTGGTTAAAGAAAATTCTTCATTCATGACAGTTCATTCTTTCTGCGGAGACGCGTGCAAGTCGAAGTTGTTAGGTATTGCGAGTTTTTGAATTATGATTGTTGATTCCGTGTTTTCTTCAGCAAAGGAGAGTTCCTCATTCACAATTTTCCTGTCTGGATAAACCTTCATGAAATAATATTCTTGATTGGCATAAACAGGTCGGGTTGTGTTGATATACTCACAAATCCTTTTCAATCGATCTTGACTATTGATGCTCAAACAAAGTCTGTAATTCAATCATATAGTATTAAATAACTTAACAATTCACTATATTATTTAGTAAATATAATGAATCACAAGATAATAAAAGATAACCAAATTAATAGTAATTATTATTTACTTTGATCCATTAGCTAAGTAAAGTCGAACGACAGTGTTGGGCTTTTCTCCGTCCACATTGTGATTCTTTTGAGCTTCTTCTTCCAATTTCAGATTCACCTCAGGGGAAGTGTTTTCCTCGGCGTTTTTTCCATTGTTGTTATTATTGTTGGTTTCCTCCTTCTCGACTTTGTTCTTGACTTCTGAACCTTTAATTTCTTCAGCGACTGCTTCGTTCATTCATGAGATTTTCGTTTGTAGTTCTCCCTTCTTGGCTTCAGCAACTCAGTCGATCTCCTTCCCATGACGAAAGAACAAAAAAGTTGGGAGGATTTCAATTAGGTATTTTCCAGCCGCGTCCATGCATTCGTCAACGTCGACTTTCATAAACAAGTCTTCCTTCTTATGCTTTCTAAACAGTTTTTCAAAGAAGGAATACATTGATGTACATAGAGTGCACCTGGATAAAATTACTATTAGATTGCTTCAATTGAAAAATTATATTTTAATCAATATTTTTACTATCTGTAATCTAAATATGTAATATAAATATGAATACCATTTGGCCGTGAAGTCTGCAACAAGGAGTTTAGAATTTGAGTTTTTAACATGTTTATAGGTGTTTATAATAATGCACTTGTTAATTTACAGCTTTTTTTAAAAGATTTTCTATTTTCAATGTTGTAATTTAATTTTTTAAATCGAATCAATACGCTGATTCCTGATTCTCTTGTGAATAATGAACATTACATAACGACGAATGATTTTATTAGTAATTGGGCGATTAACTTATTGATTATGACATTGTGAGTTTAAAGCAAAGTTCCAAGCATCTTCCTTGGGCTTTTCTTCTAAATGAAATTTTTGAATCTTTTAGGAATCATTGGAACTTAATAATAATGCTTAAGATTGATAAATTGGGGAATACTGAGAATCCTTTTTTTCATTTAATATCGTACATCCATGTACAATTTATTGAATTGTGTGTATGTATAGCTATGATGTGCTACAATATGCAATTGTACGGCTTAATAATTATATTAATAATTAATGAAAATTTAATAATTCAAGAAATTTTAAATGAAAAATTCAAATTAATTATTTAATCATTTATATTTAATATTTTAAAATAAAATGTTTATTAAATTAAAAATTAAAACAGACTAATATAGTCGTTTCAATTCTGGAGGTGGAATAATATTTTTGATAATTTCATTGATTATGTTTTTAAGTTGAACAGAAACGAACTCAAACAAAGGATCTTTAATTGAATTTCCAATCGAGGTAACGAGTCCAGAAACAATAGCGTCGACAATTTCACCCAAGGCGCTATTAGAAAACTCCACTTTAACGCGTCCAATTTCATCCAAGATGAGTTCTTCTAGTTCAATTGTTTCAGTTGTCATTTTCAATTGCAGAGTCAAGTCCATTTTACCAATTGAGCCATGGAGTCGGGTATCGAGTGTTGGCTCTTGATTGAGCAGGGCAAATTTAAGCCAATATCCAATGGCTGCTTCATTAAAACCAATCGCCACGCGAATCAATATAGATCCGTCGTTTTCCTGTAATAAAGGATTTAATATTTGTAGGTATAATTTATTTTTTAAGGATCCATTTCATGAGAATGATAAAATCAATTAAAATGTTTACGTCAGCATCAATAAAGCAATCGTCAATTCTGTGAAGTGTATTAAGTCCAAAAACTCCTCCATCTGTTAAATTGAGCGTCCCCAATATAGGTATTGGAATTTCGAGATCCGGGAGCGGAATTGAACGACTTTGTCCCAAAAGAAGTCTCCCGTTAGCTAAGATCTCGTCAACTAAATCGTTTATATTGGTAATTACTTTCGAATCTTTCCATTTGGATAAAGAAGATGTGGAAATGTTCCCAATGAACAGAATCCCAACGAATCCCAAAATGCTCAAATGCGTTTTCATTGTACTCCTGAAAATAGTTGGTAATTTAAAGAGCAATAAGGGATTTAAGACTAAATTGAACAATTTTGTTTTGTGACTGGAATGTAATAATTATTTTTTGATAATCAGAAAGCTACAGATCTCTTGACAGGCATCGATTTTTTAACGTGCAATATGTTGAAAATGATGAAGTGGGATGTCATGTCCAATGCTTAATAAAACATTTCCAATATCTATTTGAAATTATTCATTATTTTATCTAATCTCCAATTATCTCAATATGTGAGTTTTCAATGTCTCAATATTTTTACTTCTACTTTATTCGATAGGTAAAAAGTAAGGTAATAAACATTTTATTGTATTTAATAATAAATTGTTCTATTCACTAAATATTAGATATTTCATTAAATAATCATTTAATTATTGAATCATAGCTTTCTAATTTAAATGCATCTTCTTGTACGTTATTGTTATCTCATCTCAGCTTTAAACATCATAGTAAAACTCATGTACTTTCTAATATGTCCCATTTGTTGTCTTCTTCGTTGATACTTACCTATCAAGTTAAATAAGTGCACAAAAGTAAAGATTTCACTTGTAAATCTTATTATAAATTCAAAAACAATTAAGATCTAACATCTAAAGTTAACCATTATTAATTACATAGGAAATAAACTAACTCAGTAAATATAATATTTCCAACTTCATACATAGTTTATTATAGGACTATTAGTTAATTCTTTAATATGGAATGGATGATCAAATGAAATATAGCAAAAGAAATAATGGAAAATATGAATTTATTTGTAATTTTTACATTCATACTTATAAATAAAAATTGACTTTAAAAAAGTCTTTTGAATTGGGGAGGAACTGGAGTTGGTTTGAGAGCATCGTTAATTAAATCTTTAAGGAAACCGGAAACGAATTCAGACAAAGGGTCTTTAGCAGAATTAGCGATCGCGGAGGCGAGAACGGAAGCGACGATTTCAATTGTTTCATCAAATGCACTATCATAGAATTTCACTTCAACTCGTCCAATATCATCCAGAAGGAGTTCGTCAACTTGAATTCTGAGATCGTCTGAAATTCTTATTTGCAAGGTCAAGTCCATTTTAGTAATTGCTCCACGGAGTCGGATAACAATTGGATCGCCTTCGACCAGGGCAAGACTGACGAAATACCCAATAGCTGCTTCATTTAAGCCAACTGCCACACGAATGACAGCATCACCATTTGGCTGTGTTAATCAGAAGTAATTATATTTTTAAATTGTATTTTCTTGATATTTTTATAAATATTATTACATTATTAGAAATATTTTATGCTAATTAGCATTAATCTAATCTTAAGCAAACCTCAATGGCAATGAAACAATTGTCAATTCTATGAATTGTGTTTGTTCCATAAACTCCTCCGTCGGTCAAATTGAGCGTGGCGACATTCTGGATTGGCACTGTGAGATCAGGGAGGGGAATTGGACGATTTTGTCCCAAAAGAATTCTCGCGTTGACCATGACCTCGTCGACGTACTCGTTCATTGTTAGAAGAATCTCTGGATCTTTCCATGTTGACACCAGAGATGTAGAAATGCACCCAATGAACAAAAGCCCAACGAGTCCCAAAATGCTCAAATGCATCATTAGTATGCTGGTGAGAATGGTAATTAAAAGAACAATGTAGAATTGCAGACTAAATTGAACAACTTTATTTTGTAACTGGAATGTATATATATTTTATATTTTGATATCAGAAGGCTACAGATCTCTTGACAAGCATCGATTTCCTAATATGTGAATTATGTTGGTAATGGTGAAGTGAGTGCGATCAGTTATTTCCTTGCTTATGATCCACCATGTCGATGTCCATCTTGTAATAGACGTATGGATAATATTCTGAAGCACCAAATCCAAGGCCGGGCATGTCCAATGCCTATTAAAACATTTCCAATATATATTAGAAATTATTCGATTTTTTATCTAATCTACAATTATCTCAAAACAATACATAAACTATATAGCTCTCAATACTTTCTGCTTCTAATCACTAATAATCAGACTCATTACAATTCTAAGCATCACAAGTATTAAAATAGTAAATTGTTCTTTAAATGTCACCAAAATTCAACCACCAAATGTAAATAAATGATCATTGTATACCTCTAGTTGCAATATTGGTTGCTTGTTAATGTTTGTTAGTTAAATGCTTTGCAAAGTAAATAGCGTTAATGTACAAAATACAATTGAGCATAGCCATAATGTTACATTGTTCGTTATAAATAGTAGAATATCATAAACAAACAACCTTGAAAATCTTTAATGAAATTGGGAATTTCATGTTAAATTATTTAAATGAATTAATAAATCAGCAATAACGAATATTCCCATTTACCTGGACAAAGAAGGGAAAAGGTAAAAATGAGGATCTCACGTCGTTCGCCTTGCTGTTCGACGACGCCGAGGAATCCAAATGAGCGAAGGTGGAATTGAGGATTTCCCTCAGCCGCTTCGTCGACTTCTTCTGCGGATGAAGAAGAATGGCCGAGAAGTTGACAGGAAGTCCATAGCGAAGGACGCTTTCAACAAAGACACGAAGCGCCTTTACATGCACCCACGATGTAAACGCTTCACTGAAATTCACCTTCAACCATCGAACCAACGGGCCCTAAATGAATTCAAATATTTAACAATTAGCTAAAATTATCTTCATTCGTTCATTATAGACTCCGTGAAATAAATGGTGTATGCATAGCTGATTGACATACGAATTGTTTCTTTTTATCGGTGGCCAGACGCGTGAGCTCGTTCTTTCCAGCTGCCAATTCGTCCTCATTGTACGTGAATTCTCTGACGACGAATCTAAAACAATTAACTAGGTATTAGATTGAGAATGTAATTCATAGCATCATGACTCTTAATCATCACTCGCGATATCGCAACTATTAATTTTTTGTCTCTTAATAAAATCAAGTGTCTTACTTATTTTCTCTGGCTTTTGTCTTGAAGTCATCGACGCATTTAAGAAATAAAGTAATGGAGAAGAGCCCATGCTCTCCATCTTCAAAGATGAGGGCAGAGGACCTTGGAACGACCATGTCGGCCAATTTCTCGTATTTCGCTTCCCATTCGTTGAAATTGGCTTTCGGAACGACGACGAGGAGAGTTGTGAGATGCTCAGAGTCCAGGACAAAATGGTCTTTCCTCACGAGGTCCACCAGGTTCCGTGTGAGGAGACTCCCAGTTTGCTTCTTCTCCAGCGACTGGAGAGTTCCTTTGAGGGCATTGTACGCAGCGGCCTTGACTTTCAAGTCTGCCTCGGTTTGCCCCACTTGTTTGGCAATCATTTCGGAGAGATTCCGGAGCGATTGCTTTAGCGGGTATCGAGCCACATCCCAGCTGAACTTCGTCACATAAGCTGAAAGCTCTGCGTTGTTTGCTGTTAAATTCTCCACCAATTTGTCTCGTTGGTCTTCAAGGACTTCACGCATATAACCGCTCACCTAGCCATTAAATCGCTTGAGTTAATTACTTAATTACTTAACTTAATCACACTTATCACACAATAACTCCATTTTTAAGATATGCCAAAAGATTTGACACAAAAACAAATTGACATTATTCTATAAGCTAGATATAACTGGACATTGATATAATTTTAAATGTCTACCTTTCTAGCTACGCCTTCAACGTATGAATCGAGTTTTCCCAGGTCATCGGAGAGTCCAACGAGTTGGTCCAATGTCCCGACCTTTAAATCTGGAATGGGGAACTTGTAGTTGAGAGAGAGTTTCTCCCGAGTAGTGACATTGTTCAAAGATTCCCAACCACCGCCACCTCCGGTTTTCTCCCGAGGAATGCTGATAATCCAATACTCACTCATCTCGTCCCACGCTTCTAACTAATTAACTAATGTACAATTAATTAATCTCAGTTAATCTACAAACGTCCTTATTTATCTCGACAATATTCACAATTCACAACACACCCATATTTTGAACATTAGCCGCTCAACTTCTCTAAATACATCCTCTTGGTTCTTCTCGTCTCCCGCACAAGTTAAACCAAACCACATTGAAATTCATTCAATTCCACTTTCATTGAGAATCATCATGCTTCTTCAATATTTTCAGCTTAAAAATTTCATAATTTCCTGGTTTCGAATTGGCCTGATCTTTAGAGTTAATATTTTTTAAGTTCAAATAAATTATATAGTTAAGTTTTAAAATGGGAAAACATAAGAATAAAGAAAAACTGAATGGAACTTCAGAGCCTATGGCTAATGTAAGTGAAACAGCCAAATTATAAACTATTTAGTTAAGTTAATCAAGTTCAATTTGGATTTAAATACGCTAACTATTTATTTTGTATATTAGGTATTTGTGTACAGAATATGTTTAAATGTGTTTAAAGTGTCTTTTTAGTTTAATGGGTAAAATATGTTCAATGTACCTTTTGATTTGATTTATAGATTCCTGAAGAATTCCTCAAAGGCCTCAAAGAAATACAAGTTATGCCTCCTTCCTTGAGCAAAGAGAAATTCCTTGATGAAGATTCGGAAATTTTCCTCGTTACTGTCTACGGCGAATTCCCTGATATATTGGGCCAAAAAATTTATTTGAAACAAGAGACAGAACTCCCAGACGCATCAATTTTGCCATTTCCTTCCAAGAATTCGGGATTTGGTCAACCTGAAACCTTAGCCGTTCTTCTTTCAGATAATCAAAAACTCGAACTTGGTAATTTAATAAAAATACATCCTCTTCAGTAACTTGAATACTATTTTAATGAAATTAATGAATGGCAAATACTTAGCCAATTGTTAATTCATTTTTCAGCAAGTCGAGAAATTAAAGGACATTTAGTAGTTCGACCTAAACTTGAAAAGATCGAGATGTGTCTTCCACAGAAATCACGCAAAAAGAAAACTAAACTTCCCAAAGGCTTAAAAATGCGTCATCCCATTTATGGAATTGATCCTTTACCACCACCACCAGCGATTGACATTAATAAAGGAAAAAGAAAGGCCTCTTCTCCTCCACCAGAAGAGCACAAAAAGAAGAACAAGAAGAGTCGACATTGAATAAAAAACAAAGCGATTTTTTTAAATATAAAATTGTTATTTCATCTTCTTATATTAAGGATTACCACATATTATAAAATTACGTGTAATCATTACATTTTATAATCATTGGTATTTTTATAAAATTAGTCTTCATAATATTTAGATTGGTTATATAGTAAATTGATTGGCCTTGGCCTTATCTTATGACGAAAATTTAAATTGGCGTATTTTTAGAATATATAATGCAGCAAGAATTTATTTAATTTTCTGAGAAGTCGATTAGAGAAGTATTGAGATCCGAAGATGATTGAGAATTGAAATGAATGAAATCATGCCATGTTCTTCTTCGGCTTCCCTATGTTGTCCGGAAATTGTCCTAAAAAATTTCCTGGTGGATTGTATTCCGCCACTACAAAAGTCCCAAATTTTCCAACTGCGAAAGCAAATCCTACTTTCTTCGTACTCTTCCAAATCATCTAAATGACAAAATAAGAAGCAAATTAAAACTAGCTAATTGACCCTCTAATGTAATATGTATAAATATGACCATTAAGATCATAGATCATATAAATATCATATTAGAATATTTTGTACGAATAAAGTCGAAATATAAATTTAAATTAACAATTCATATTTGCTTTTTTCAAGGCAAGTAAAGGAAATGTCTTTTATAATTCATAAGTTATTTACTTGAGTAAAATGTCCAGTTCCCTTTTTCTTATCGATATTATTGAAATCGAAATTTTTGATTTCTGAATACCAAGCATTGGACGGCACAGATCCCGACGGCTTCACACCATCAGTCCAATACACGTTTTCGCCAATGCCAAAATCGGAATGAGACATTTCCCCCTTTTTGGAAATTGTTTGCGCCCAAGATTGAGCTATTTGACAGAGCTGCTTTGATAAATCATTCGCGTTCAAATAAGCGTTTGATTGATGTATTTAAATATTTAGCTTTGATCATAGTTCTACAAAGGTATGCTTTTCTAACTTCGTCGTCTAATTCTAATGGCGGAGATCCGTGATTTGACCTCAAATCATTGTGCCGTTTTAAACATTCCTTTATGAATTTATCTTCGGTAGTGATCTTCGCATGAGGGAGTTTAGAAAGGTCAGGGGGCCTCCAACATCCGCTGCCACCTCCTTTGCCTCCTTTCTGAGTTTCTGTCTTAACTTCTTTTTTGATCTTGCTCCCGTACGTTTCAGTCGTAGTCGTTGTCGTTGTCTGTGGGGAAACTCATTTATCTTATAATTAAGTTCATTTCATTTAATTTGTACTTTCACTGTGTCATCTCCATGTTTTTCAGTTTTGGTCTCAACGCCAACCTTAGTGTTCACGAGCATCGGTGCCAT
The DNA here is from genome assembly GCA_009869795.1 of Neelides sp. FZ-2019. Classification (NCBI taxonomy): domain Eukaryota; kingdom Metazoa; phylum Arthropoda; class Collembola; order Neelipleona; family Neelidae; genus Neelides; species Neelides sp. FZ-2019. The sequence continues at coordinate 42,253 of VJMY01000319.1, forward strand.
AATGCTTTCTCTCAATTGATAATAAAATATCAAGGACGACCGACTCTCCTCAGTTTGTTTTTATATTTTTTGGACTATTATTTATTCTATTTTTATTTTTTATACTCGTCGAGTTATAAATGAATATTCCATGATTGTTTCATAGGGAACTTTTTATCAAGAGATGTACAGAATCCAATAAACGAGAAATGAGAAAAGGGGTCAAAGAAAGCCAAGAATCCTGAGGAACTCCACCGTGACTCCATTTTGTCAATGAGTGGATTGGGACCGTTTGAGAAGACGCGTATGCTCTTACCATCATGGAAGTCTTCATGGCTGCTGAGAATTTAGTGACGAGTCCAACGCCCTTGTCGGCTTGTAGGAAACTCCGCGTTTTGGATTTGTCCAAGAACCCCTTGAAGGACGTTTATGAATTTCAGCATTTGGAGGAGTGTGAGAAATTAGCGAGTCCTCCGAGTTCATCACGCTCCTTTGTTGGCTGACGGAGCTCATTTGCTCAAAAAAATGGATGGAGAAGGACAGGTCAAGGAAATACATTTTAAACCCAGAAGCCAGAACCGGCAGAAAGAGACAAAAATCACTAACGGACTCTGAACGATGAACCTTTTATAATTATCAATTAATTGCCATTAATTCAAAAAAACTTACATCTCCCTAATAAATAAATTAATAAAATTGCATAAAAAAGTCCTTAGATAAATCAATTAATTTTCATTATACTCATCCATGAATTTTTAAATCCATGGATTGATTAAATTGATTAACTACTATTGATATTTATTTAAGAAAATTGAATTATTAATATATGAAAAAATTTCATAGAATGGTGGTTTGGAGTGTAGAATTCTTGATTTGACTTTCTCCATCCAACGGCGTGAGCTCCAGTCCACATGTTTTCTTTTAGCTTTGTTTTCATTGTTGACTAATAGATACTTTGTATTTTCCCTCATTTAAAGACTAAAATGTCTAATGTTTGTTAAGTTTATGATGTTTTGATGTATGTTATTAATACTCTTTATGATTATGTTAGGAATTATGAAAATCAGAATGAAATGGATATTTGTAATGATTTTTTGGTTACTTATGATTTTGTTTTGAGTTTTGGTGATGTGAATGACATGAGTATAGGTGAATGAAAGAAACTTTTGATTAATCTAATATACTTTTGATAAACTAAATAATCTCAATTAATTTTGAGAAATAAAACAATAATTGTAGAATGGATGTAATTAAGTAGTCTTTATTTGGTAAATTCTACAATATTTTTTTTGACTACGACTGAAAAGTTTGTTTAATACTGTGAGTTTTTAAAAAGTGTTTTCTACTTCTTCCTCTTTCCGAGAATCTCAATCATCTCGTCGTACTTTCCTTCCTCGTCAATGAGGAGCAGGGCGTCCAAGCATCCTTTGAAGTACGTGGACCCGAAGCAATTCGACCTGTCGAAAGCGTAATAGGATCCTCAGGGTTCGTTCGTCGCATAAGGGTTTGGGGCGAAGAGCTGACGTATGTAGTCTTTGTACTCATCCTTCTTCTCCGCCATTGCCAGGTCAAAGAGGCAACCCATGAACTCCGGGGTCGAGAAACAGTTTGCTCTTTGGTGTAGGAACGAATGATTAGTGATTTTTGTTCTGAGAGTGTCAATGCATGTTCGCGTATTTAAAAAGGGACAATGGTCAACCGGCAAAATTAAACAACTTTAAATGTCAAATAAATTATTATTTAATAAAATTGAAAATAGATGAAATTAGACCAGTATTATTAGATTTGGCCGTCTTATTGAGTTCTTTTGACAAAGTTTTATAATTTGACCGGTGAGCTTATTAGATTTAATTAAGGTTCGCTACCTGCAGAGTGAATGAAGTTGCGGTTCTTTGTACAAATTGTAGCAGTCGTCACAGACGCGGTCGAGCTTAGCAAAGATCCCCTTGTCATAAACGCCTTTGCATTGGATGTCGAAGAAGGATCGTTTTGAGAGCGGACGCCCGCCAAGGACGAGCCCGTGGGCGACGACGCCGACGGCGGCCAGCGCGATGACAACGACCAAGCTCGCCCCCATCCCAGAAACCAACTGGAGAAACCCAGGAGGACCAGAAGGTTAAGAAGGAGAAGTTTAGGAAGTAAATGGGGTTTGGTCCCTGTGTTCCGGATGCATCTCTCCTCCTCGCAGATCCCCCCCGCCAACTCACACTCTTGGTCATCCTCACACACGTCACCCAAGTGACGAATCATGACACAACGATCCTCAATGTAACTCGTTCCCCGCCGGCCAAGGGCTTTACACATGCAAAATCCCTTCTCACAACCGGAAAAGGCTCCAAGTTCCGCTTTGCATTCCACGTCACTTGAGCATTTGATCTGGACCATTCGGACACTCAGTGTTCCGTCCGCCAAAATGAAAACGAGCATTAAAATAAAAGCCAACGAGTTGGTTAAATTCCTTCTCTTCATTCTCATTTCCTATTTCACCCAAGTCGAGTTAAATATTTAATTATTACTTGAACGATGTTAGTGAGATTAGTTAAGACGTAGTGATTGGTAAACATAAGGCTGTCAAGTATTTTGGGAATTTTTAACGGAAATGTTTTCAACGGCTAACTTTATAAATAAAGTATTCATTCAGAATATTATGTAGAAAGTTTCATCACGAGAATTACTTACATATTATTAAAAACACAACATAGTTTACTCCAATAAGTATATATGGAACATATATACAATAACTTTTCTCAAGCTATTTCCAATCACTGTTTATGTAAAGTGATAAAAAGTAAATATTACACTTATTATTACAATGCATAGTTAACTAGTATCATAATAAGCTGTGTTGATTCAAAGAGCTCCATATACACAATCACTCGTTGGTACATTGGTTCATTAAATGCGTCTGTCTTGGGAATGTTTCGTCAACTTGACTTTCTTGCGAGAACTATCGAGTACAAATACAAGTGTGATTGATTAGAAATGAATGTGAAAGCATGTAGTTGGGTTTTTTACTTGTGGACGAACGTGGAAGTAAAACTCCACCTCAGCTCTCTTACATTTGTGGGAAAGAGGTTCAGGTTCAGTTTGTGAACTTCTTGACAGTTTTTATCTTTGGAAGCCAAACAGATCAGACTGCTTGGCTCTTCAAAATCACTTTTCTCTCCACTCCACATATGAATCTCTTATTAATATTGTAAATATCATATAATGTCAACAAATAGAAATATTATGTCACTAGTCACTATATTAAATACTATTTAACTATATTTATTTCGAATGTTTTGTACCTTTATGTAATATAATAAAAGATTCCTATGAATTTAAAAGGGCATTTAAATTTTCATGCCTTTATGCCATTATCAATTCAAATTTTTAGTATTATATTTTATATTAAACTGGGATTGAGTGACTACATTTATGTATTTATTTAGTATACCTAATTATTGTAAAAGAAGTTGCAATTATAAATATGGCCTATAAATAAATATTTTAATAACTTATAATTCTATTTAATATTTTTTATCTTTATTATATCTCATAATTTAAGAAAGCATTTTAATATTTAAATTCTAAAATGTTGGTATATCCGTAACTTACAATTAATTTATTACTATACTATCTGTAATCTGTAATGAAATTATAACAATAAATCTCGAATAGGTAACGATGATAAGTATAATTATTAGTTCACTTTGATCGTGGGTTCAAGACACACAAAAATTGCAGATTCTCTTCATCTTAATATGATCGTTAACGACGTGTTTTCTCAATTCAACTAACCGATCGAACTTTGACTCAACAGGGCAATGAGGACACGATAATTTTTTTCGATGCCTCAGCTTTGCAACAGAGATGAACTTCATTGAACAGACGAGACAAGACCAATGGACATTTCGCTTTTTACTATGTTTCAATCTCAAATGCCCTCTGAATTCCGTCAAACTTTGAAAAGACAATTTACAAAAACAAACGTACTTTTTCAATCCGTTCAAATCCTCGAAGAATTTCTTCTCAAGTATTTCTTCGAATGACTTTTGATTCCTGACTTGTTTGATACAAAGAGAGCAACTTGGGTCTTCTAATGTCCTCAGCTTTGTAACTATTTTCTTATAACAAAGCTTGCAGATTTGTGAGTCGGTCAAATCCACTTCAAGAGTCCGAGCAGGTTTCTTCTTCTTTGTTGCCTTTTCAATTGCCTCTTGGCAAAGTCTCGTCAATTGAAGCGTCGGTGGATTTTCAAGCATCTTCAATTTTTCCACTGACAAGCGGCTGTTTATATAGTGAGTTTTAATTCGAGTACAATGTAAATTGTATCCAACTTTCACAATTAATATTCTAATATTGTATAATATGTATTCAGTAATATCAGTTTAACAAGAAAAAATAATGAAAACAATTGAAGTAATCTATTACCGTTTTACTTCAAATGATATTTTATTATCTGATTGTTCATTTTCCATTTCACTTTTCTTAACAACTCCATTCAAAAGCTCTGACATGGTGAACTCAACGTCTTTGTCGACTTGCTGTATAGGAAGAAGTGGTAAGAAGGGAATTAAACGAGTTGGCGTAATTGATCTTGAGCGTGGATGGAATTTATTCGTCGGAATTTTCCCAACAGCTTCTTTCATCGTAGGTCCGTTTTCTTGTGCGTGCTGTTCAGAGATGTTTGATTCTTCTGATGAAAACAATGAATTTTGTTTATCTTCTTCCCTGTAACTTTCATTCGTAGTAAGCGTATTATCTTGTGGTGCATTTTCTTCAAAATGGTCCATTTTAAGTTCGTCTACGTCTTTCATTGTTTGAGACAAAAGTTGAATTTCGTCCATCTTCGTTTCAGTCTTTTCAGTCTCTGACATTCTCTCATCTTCAGCCCCTTGGCTCACATCAGATACTTGACTTAAAGCTTCGGTAGTTCGGCTAATATCGAAGGAACTCATCAAATACAAAGCGTCACTTGAAGATTCCAGTGGCATTGAAGAAACTTCGCTAATACCCGAAGACTGGCTGCTTTGAAAGGATGTCGAATGTCCATTCGATCCAATAGGGGACAATTCTAGAATTTAATAAAAATCAAATTTGCTTTACAATTTAGCTGTTAAAGTTGGCAAAAGGATTGAGAAGTTAGATTCTAGTTAAGTAGTTAAGATTAAAGTTAATTAAGCATTAAAGTAAAGTAATTTATCAAAATATTCGACAATAATGAGTTGAATAATATTGTTAATTAAAATTACCATTAATGATTTTCTTTCTCAGATTCTGATTGAAATCATCATCTGCTTTCTTCCGAGTTCTCTTAATGGAATTCTTAAGCTTTCCTTCAATTCTAATCCGATCCTCACTGAGCTTATTTTCGAGTCTCTTGAATTCCCGAAGATCCCTCATGACTTCGTAGAAGTCTGCATGGCATGTATTGCAGTAGTAGGTCAATTTGAGTTGATGGAAGTAGTTGGGGTCAATGGAGAGCAAATCACAGAGTGAGACCAGAGGATCCAAGAACCCCAAAATATTTGAGCTCGTGAGACGAATGAGATTTTCTCTCTTCATTTCCCGACATACTAAGCACTCCATCTTCGTATCCGTTTATCACAAGAACAAGTAATAGAGACACTTTACTTATCACAAGATATTTAGTTATAATAGGAATTAGTAATTAGAAATTAAAAATCCGACAGACCCGGCTTCATGGAGAACAAAAACTTTTGGCCACCATCACGAATTCGCCACCACGTCTTTCCCGCTCACTCAATTCAAACTATGTAGATGAAAGTCAGTGCATTTTATACTTTGACCCATTGTTTGTCGACTTCGGATCAGTTATTTATATTTCACGGCTAGTATAAACTTCACATCCATATTTAAATCAACTATTAGTTAATATTCTTAATTAAATACATCAACAAAGTTGGATTAAAGTACAATGAACTATTGATGAATTATGAAAATATATTAGATAATGAAACAAAAATTGAATAAGCGTTTTTCATTTATTAAATTTGGTAATTTATTTATAGTGGAAATTACATACATAGTTAAATTGTGAATGAGATTTTTAATCAAGAATGAAATTAAGTTTTGTTTCACAATTCAATCAATGTTATGTTTAAATTCATCCCAGTGACTCATGTAATGGTTGACGAGAAGTTTCAATTATTTAATGACCTTTTGTGCTAAGATAATCAATAATACAATTAATTATACATTTAGGCTTCTTTGTAGTTTTACGCATATTGATATAATAATTTGAAAGAATTACTATAATACATTAAAGGATTAAACTGATATTATTAAAAATAAATAGTGGAAATGCCTTTTCACAAATACAAATCTAAATCAATTCAATCATTATATATTAATGCGAACAATTAATACATGCATATAAGTAAATTAATTATGCTTATGAAAGATAATAATTTTGGAAAGGTCAGTTGACTCAAATCTTAACATTGAAAGTCTTTAGATGAATATTAATATAAACATCTTTAAAATTAATTATATATGTAACAACATAAACTAATAACAGAAATAGGATGAACTTAATAACACTAAAAATAAATAGTGTAAAGTGAATCATTAAATTGCTCAATAACTTATTATAATAAGTATGCTGATATTGAGACTCAAAATTAGAATGACAAAAACACACATTCGAAAATTACACAATGATAGAATCTAATAAATTGCCTAATCATATTTGGTACGTTCTCTAAATAATATATAGGAATTCAGTGCTCGTAGACGTCTACGTCGAGAATAGCGTAAATTGGTGGGTTTTGTTGCTGTTGCTGTATGATGTTATTATTATTTTGATTCTGAGCTTCTTCTCCTCCGCCGAGTTGTTCACCCGTTTCGACTAGAACCCATTCATGAGGCGCATTTCTGGGCACAGGAGGAATCTTAATATTATCTTCATTGAAGTAAACTTCTTCTTGCAAAACTCTCGCCCTTTCTCGACTCTCACTCTCCACTTGTCGAGGAGTGTCCAGAGCGAATTTCTTTCCTCGCCATTTCTCTCTCACTCTCGTCTTCCCCAATGGACTCAAAGACTCACATCCACTCAGATTGATGTAATTCAATGACTTCATCTGTCCCACTGCTTCAAGTCCTTTATCACTCACCTATGATTATTTTGGTGATTTTTAAATTAATATCAAAACCATTTGGAATTTTATTTGGTTAAATTATTAGAAAATATTTTCAAACCTCAGAACTGGTAAGAGTGAGATGTTCGAGTTTAGTGCATTCGGCTATACCGAAGAAAATGGAATTATCTGTCATCCTGTTTCCCATTAACTTCAACTTCTTCAAATCTAATAAAAATTCGATTTATTAAATGATAATTCATTATATTATGTAGAATTTTACTTTTAAAAGTTAGCAAAATCATTTAATGTTGTAAGTAAAATATTAAGTAATTACGAATGAGAGCTGAAATGGGAATATTATCTCTGACTCTTCCAGGCTCAAAGGGATGTTGAATTTGCTTGAGAAATCTTGCAGGGAGACCGGTAATGCCCGAGTCTGAGAAATTTCCTTGAAGAACTGTGAAGTTCTCAAGAAACGGCATATTTCTGAACACGGCCCTCAGTGTTTCGTCAGTCGCTCCAAGCATTGAGAAAACTTTGAGTGAAGGGAACGAAAGAGCAATGGACTCCAAAACTCCAATTTCTGCATCATCCCATTGTAAGTAAACTTCGTCCAAGTCGAGTTTTCTGGGAAAAAGGCCACCAGCTGGAAACGCTCGATTCAAGTTGGCTCTTCCAAGGATCAATCGTTTGAGAATTGGACAATGACGAATGAAGTTCAGTTCAGCCTGTGAATTTAATAATTATTTATAAATTACACCTGATAATCTCCCAATAATTCTACTTGTTCAAAATATTTAAGATTTAAGAAACTATACCTGGTATCTACAGAGAGAAAGGCTCTTGAGTCCTGGCAAATTCGCTATAATTCTTGCTGAAGCCGAAGGAGCCTCAGGATGAAAGTTCAACGTGAGTTTTTCCAGAGTTGGAGCCAAATTATTGAGAAGGAGTTCCAGAGTCCTTGGAACCACATCAGAGCATACTCCGAGCGTGAGGACACGGAGAGGATAACGACGACTAGCGAGGGCGTTCAGTTCTGCCTCTCTCAACTGCATGGAAATGTCGAGGTGGGAGAGGAGCGACAGACGCGGCACCCCAGTCGACATCACGATCGAATGAAAAATGATTTTCTGAAAGGAAGGCGACCATTGGCTCCGTCGCCCATTTGGAAAGGATGACGAAGAGATCTTGACGAGGTTAGGAGCGGCTGAGACGATGTCACGAAGGAATGCATTCGCCACGATCGACGGCCCACCCAAGTTCAGCGTCCGGAGGGAGCTGAGTTGAGGAAGAGCCACTGGTGAACGGAAACATGTGAGGTAGACGGTGAGGTGCTCGAGGTGAGGACAGAAACTCAAGATTTCTCGGAATTCGGAAGGAGTCGCCCAAAATTCAGGACAGAGGTCGAGGCAATAAACGTGATGCCCAAATACATGAAAGAACCTATCGAAATTAAATAAACATCCATTATAAAATCATAAAGAATAAATTAATAATCATGAATGAATTTTACATTAAATATTCATTAATAATCTTTCTGTATAAAATTACTCGTAACACTCGATCAAATTTATAAAAGTGAATAATAATGATAATGAAATTAATATAAAAATAAAATGATTGGGACCTTAGTAAGCTAATTGTATTTTCAACGCGATCAAATTTGAATGATCGATCGGGAAAATTTTTCTCATTCATCAAGTGAGTCGACATTGCTCGAATGTACGCTTCAATTTGACTCCCATTGGAGAAAAACACGACACGTTTTCTCCGAATGAAAATGACTGACTGAGCTCTCCAAACGCTGCAAACATCGCGACTTGCCTCCAAATCACTCAACGGCAAGTAGGAAAGAACTTCTTTGGCAATCTAATTCAAATCCACATCATTACATGATTACATCATCAGAAATTTTCTTTAAATTCGTGATTTAATAAATTAACTTTTTATATGAGCTTACATGAGGGAGGAGGAGAGGATTCACGTGTAAATGAAAGATCCGACAGGGTACTTGATTCTTTTCAGGCTCTTGGCCCTCCTCGCCCTGATCTTTCTCGCCTCCATCCAATTTCTTCCCTAATCTTCTAACTTCTTCCATTTATTGCTAAATTACCTTTAGTTAAAAATATGAGCCTATTTTCTCGTTCGACTTGAATTATTACTATTGACCTAAAATTGATCAAATATTTTTGTAAAACTTTAATATAATTTGTCGTTAATGATCTTAATGACCAAGTCATATGGCGTCATTAACGTCTTACATCATATTATATTCTGCGGCAATTGAAGATAAATAAAGAATCAAAAAGGTCTTACATGCATGTAAGAAACTGTTGCGCCTTAGTTCGATCAATAAATCCGATGTGATAAATTGGGAAAATAGTTCCGGGTTGAGTAGATTGAATGACCAGAAAGATGAAATGGGTTAAATGTGACTTCTAACCTCCACACATCCCATCCAGCCAAGTTAATTAGTGAGCATGGAATGAGGAGTATTTAAAAAGATCAAGATGTTGGAAAATTGAATAATTAAAGACACGTCGCGCGAAAGTGCGTTTCTCACGTTGGAACTCTTTGGGAGTAGCCTAAATACTTCTTAATTATTGCACTAGTAAGGCGGCTGAGGAATGAAGTCGTGGATGAGAGAACGAAGGGGAATTAGGACGTCGTCGTTCGTCACCGTTGTCGGCCGTCACTTTTTCCTCAATGAGCGAGGGACTTTCCTTCATCTCTTCTACACAAAGGAATCCAAGCCTGCGCAAGGACCCGATGAACAATACGGGGAAAACGCTTTCCTCAAAGATGCGCATTTTTACGCAGCCGGCTCGACGAAAACCCGAATTTCGGTTTGAACCCAATGCATACATGTATGGGCCTATTTATGTCCAACATCAAGCTATGAGGTTACAAAATAAGTATTTATATAAGGCTTTCTTATTTAAATTTAATTTTCGACAAACATTTATAATAAATTATAAATTATAATTATGGTATCTGGATAAATTGGTTTTTATGCCTTTCTATTTGTCTAATTACAATTTGTTTAAGACTTCTTTAATTACAGTAGAATAATCAGGTCAAGCGAGAGGTCATGATATAATAAAGTTTAAATAGAATGAAGCCGGTGAAATTAAATATTAAGATTATTATTGAATTAAAATTAAGTTAAAAGCTATTTAAACATTTCGCCACGCACCATTAATTATAGATAAAGTAGATATTACACCTCCTCTATACATTATTTGCATTACATGTTCATTAAAGTTAAGTAACAATCTAAAATAAATAATGGCATCTGCGTATATATAAATGTACTCCAATGTCTTTCACCGAGGATTTCGTAATTAATAAATATTTCAATTATAAGAAAATTTGTATCACACGACTTGCTCCATTGTTAGGTCAAATGACTCTTCTTCAGGTTCAATAATGGCATGGATGTCGAACATGACCGCGTGGAGGAGGATGAAGAAACAGGATGCCCCAAGGACCCAAAACAAAACAGCTCCAGCTCCAACAATGTAGAAGACAGGAAGTGAGCAAAGACCAACAATAGAGTAGAGCTGTGTCAAACTCAATTCTCTTCCAAGTAAGTTCGTGACTCGAGGGCTCACTCCGGTTATTGATATGTAGTAACACAGGCCAAAGTAGATTCCAAATACTAATAGCAATATCGGAGACGTCACTCTAAAATTAAAATTATCAACCCCAATCGTAAATTCAATTCAATTAAAAAATGTTATAATAAAAAATTAATGTTAAATAATAACAATTTTTAAATAATTACAAGCAGTAGATGAAAAGACCGATGAATATGAAGAGGTAATTGGATTGAAAATACTCAATGTTCTTCACGACCCGTCGAGGAACCGCTTGAGGATTTGGAGGAGCTTTGAACCGACCAGTTGAACAGAAAACGGACCATGGACGAATTTTGTCTCGGCTAGACTTGACCCAATCCGTCGCCATCTGTTTCGACAGTTGGACCCGCGGAGGAAGGGAGAAAAAACCGATACGACCGTCGAGCCTTTTAAATATAATTTATATTAATGGTTTTTTACATTTCTAAATTTCATTTTCATGATAGCGAGACACGTCAAAAATTACATCATATTCATAAGTAAACAAACAGTATATTTTAATTTTTATAAAATGACATAAAATGAGGATTTGTTTAATTGTAAAATAATTAAAATATAACGGGTAATTGGTTAAACTTACGGGAGTTTCATTCCTTGACTTCCTGGTCCGCCTGAATTTTCTTCAAGGTTCAAAATCATAGAATCTCCGTTCATCCTTCCGTCTTCTCTTCTAGCTCAACGTGGCAGTTTCCTGTCACAAAATCAAGTCTCAACATTCCCCTTCACAGAACTCTATTCCTTGAACTTACTTTTGAGTCCACCGTAGCGGGATTGATGGGAAATCAAAAGTCAAGAAATTGGAATTGGAAGTCTTCGCTGTCAAATACAATTCCTAATTGTTGACTAATTACAATTAAATTTTAATTTTGACGCGATCTCTAATCGTGCTTCCAAAATGAAGGACTTCGTGCCCTTTTTTATTTTTATTTCCATGACCTTTATTTCTTGCGAGGGGAAAGGTGGAGAAAGCAATGGGTTCGGTGAAGAGATCCAATGGGCGAAGAATTTCAGCGAAGGGAAGTCGCTGGCGAAATTGACTGAGACGCCGCTAATGCTCGTTCTGCACAAGAGTTGGTGCGGGGCTTGTAAAAGTAATAGAACTTTATTTCAATTTATTTATGGTAAAATCGTGGTTATAAATTTAATAAACTCTTTAGATCTTAAGAACGAGTTTTTAAAATCAAACGAGATTAAAAGGCTAAGTAAGAAATTCATCATGGTCAATGTTGGAGAAGAAGGGGATGAAGAGGCCATGAAGCTCTCAGTTGATGGAGAATATATACCGAGAATTTACTTTTTTGGTAAATTACCTAAGTTTTGTTATATAACTAATTAATTAATTATATAATTTAGTTTATCGAGGCCTACAATATAACTTTTACTTTTTAAGAGAGGATTGATTAATTTTATGATAGATTCTTTTTTAATCTAAATTCATTATAATGTTTTTTAAAGATTCTAATGGTGAGATGCTAGAAAAAATTATTAATCCTGATCGAAACGGAGAAAAGTACTTGTATTATTACTACAAGGAACAACATGTTTGTGATTCAATGAAGGAAGTCCTCGCTCTTCAAAACCTATCGCATAAAAAAGAAACCGAAGATGCATCTGAGAAGGAAGATGAAATTATCAACGATGAGCTTTGATCTTTTTTCATATCTTCCAAGTGAATTTTAATCTCGAGTCTCAATTTTACTTTAATTTAATCCTTCCAGTTCGAGTGAAATTCATGTCATAAGTCAATTTATTTCACTAACATATATATGCTCTTTGTGAATATAATTAAATGGCATTTTAGAATTTAATTTAACTTATATAATAACTTATAGTATTTTCTAGAGAATTTCACAATGTCTTGCCATTCGAGAATTGAGCGCTTTTAATCAATTTTTGGGGTAGGTATTTTATAATTAAAACCTTCCAAGCCTTCCAATATGGCCAATCTTTACAGCTATTCCTAATTAAGTTTAAAGAAAAACTAAATATTTTATATAGATGAACACTATTAAACGCTTTGATCTTCATTTTTTGTTTGCGCTTCTAAGTTTAACATTAAGTATTTCTTATACACTGGTTTTATATTAATTTATGTGAAGTTTATGTAAAGAATAAAATTCATTATTTACTTTATAAAATCTATATATTATTTATTTATTCCATTGGTCAATTTTGACGATAAAGTTGAAGTTAATTATCTTTAAATTAATGGCCATAGAATATTACTCGCTTTACGAGTGAGAAATTTTTATTTGAATGGGAATGAGTGACGTGTATAGTTTATGCATCCTTAAATTGTTGATCAGCGCCTTGGTCATTGTTCGAAGGAGTCGCGATAACGGTTGTATCTCCGCCCTCATCTCCCGTCTGTTCTGCAGGCTTGTCTTTGTTTTCCAATTGTCCAACAATGGCGACGCTTAAGGCAGGATTTGCAGATCGCTTGAGGAACATGATGTAAAAGATTCCAGAGATGACCAGGAAAATAACATTGAACCCGACGACAGCAAGAACTCCATGAATGATCAAATCTTCCTTGAAAACATTCCACGGACAATCTTTGACGAGGTATAAAATTATTCCAATTAGCATCATTGCGCCGAAAACAAAACAGCTGGATCCGTATACTTTCCTCCCAATTTTCTATTAATTCAAAACACACAAATTAAATAGTTATTCTTAAGATTAGGTAAATGGTCTACAAAGGGGCAGGTGCATTTCTTGCAATATGCATTGACGTAGTAAAAGTTTTCCTAGGAATATTATTTTTTGACTTTTTGATATTTTAGCATCTTTAGCAAAAATCTATAAATTGTTTAAAATCTTATCTTACATTGAAGGCGTAAAAATGAGCAGCAACGAATTCAGAAAGTCCTCCCACTCCGATGAGGATGCCTGAAACCTTCCGAAGGTCTGTTTGGTCTTCCCACATGAAAACGGTCAATCCCCAAATCTCAGTAGCGAGTCCATAAGCCTACAAGAGAAATTAGAGAAAGCTCAGTTTATGAAATCATGAATGTATAAATTATGTATTTCAAAATAATTCTAACAATGGCCAATCCGATGAAAAATGATCTGTGGTCGATTTCGAAAATGCAAGCCATGTTGACGTTCGAGTGTGTAACGACTTGCTATTAAAAACGGTTCTTTCCAAGAGAGGAACGGAAAATACTCTTAGCTTTCTTATTAGAAACTTGAAAGAAAGATCATCTATTTTTCTTTGCTTATAGCGGAGTTAATCTATGAGCATGTCAATATTATTTCTCTAGAGATGAATTAGAATTTTTTGCAATTTAACTGAGTATTTTTTAATTTAAAGAATAAATTATAATTTAATTTAATTTGGGACTTTATATTAAATAATTTTAGGTTATCGAAGCATTCTTTATTCAAGGATAATTCGTATATAAAATATACAGATTGTATTTTTTATCCAGATTTTTTAAATTATCAATAAAAATAACATTCATTATATTACTATATTATATAAGTGGCAAATTTGATTTTATCATTGTCGGTTGTCTGTGCGTGGCGCTTCTGGGTTTTCAACAGAATTCCGGTCAAATTTCAGGTCTCGGCCTTTTTTTGAAAGAAATTGTTGAAGAGAACCTGTAGAGTGCAGTTTAGCTGTTTTCAAGTGGCGGGGAGGAGGTGTTACTGGGACGGGAACCGGGAAATTCGGTGCGACGAGCGCCGAATTTTGAATATAGTTATTTAAATACATTTATGTAGTTTTAATAATTGTACCGTACAAGGTTTAGACGTTTCTTTTGTTTCAGTTCCATCAGTTTTTATTTTCGTGTACAAGTTTTGATTTGCTCATTTTCCATAAATATCATTAAATCCCAACAACTCTTCTTGATGTTTGTTTCTAGATTAAATTAATTAATTTTTATTAACGTTCTATTAAATAAATATTATACTTGGCATATAAATGAATCAAAATACCTCGATTGTCTTTGTCAATCTTAATTCTTCTCTTAATTAATCGAATTGACCGTGGGGATTTAAGATTGTGAGAAGAGCTTTGAGTGAATATTGAAGGAACAGTTCCGGGTTTTAATTTCCTTCTCAATGGAAGTCCAAGAAGTTCATTCTTAAGATCCCTCTCAAAGTCATCTTCCTTAAAATGAGCAGAACAAATTCTTGCATTCATTGGGATTAATTTGTCATTTATTCGACATTTGGCAATCCAAACTTTATACTCTTTGGAATAAGGTTGAGGGAAGTTGTGAAAACTAATGCCATCATTCCGATTAAATTTATAATTTTTACTCTTTTATCACACAACTATAGTCTCAACTATAATCTCATTTCAGAGTGATTCTTATTGGCGATCAATTCAAATTACTCGGAATTGAGAATATTTACACTATAGGCATAATGAATCCTAAGAATGCTAGTGCTCATCCAAGTAATTAAAGTACTTAAAGCAGATTAAGGTTCGTTAAATGAAAGATTAACCATCATTTCAAAATGTTCTAGTAGATAATAAATTATACATTAATTTTCTAATTAAACTGACGTCATAATAATAAAAATTTTGTTGCCAAGCTCGAATGCGCCCGCTTGGTGTCGCAAATCGCTACCTTAATTTGTTACCAATTGTTTTATCTAAACTTGTCTTCAATATATCACATTACATTATTGCATTATTTATTTGCGAACTTTAGAATTTAAATATCTTAAAAGCTTATGTGATAGTTGCACAAATTAAACTTACTGTGAATTGAGATTCTTTTTATATTATGTACTTTCGGTATTACTCCGTATTACTTAATGTGAATTTATTATTTATAAATTTTATAAAGTTCTTCTTCACTCTGATGTTTAAGTAGATATATGACTTGAAATAATTGGTAACTAGATTTAATTGCATTATTTTGTATCAATGTGAGATTTGACAAATCACAATAGTCATCAATTGTCCTTGTGTCGTCGTTGTTCTATTCTTTTTTGAACATTTCTCTCCCGGTCGTCTGCTTTGCTTGAAAATTCTGAATCAAATTTTTTTAAATTATGAAAACCCCGATGAATTTGAATTCACAGTATACATTTAATTATAAATTTTAATAATAATAATGTAATTTTTTAATATAATCAAATAGGTATAATATAAAAATTCATAAACTACGGTTAATTAAATATAACTAATGTACCAATAAGAATTTCCTTGCTTCGTCAAACATGTTTCGAATTGTGGCCAAAAGTTCCTTCGAGTCCTTATCCTTCATTCTATTTCCTTGCATGTTGAAGAGTCCAATAGCAGCTTCCACTACTTCATTTTCGTCTTTTCTCCTTATTACTATTCCTTTCTGTTTGTGATTCGTTTTCCATTCCTTCACAGCACTATGAAGCTTTTCAGCACACTTAAGACCTTTTGATGGAAAAATGTCACAAAAGACTGCAATCCAATGTTGAGTCAAACAAAAAACAGAATCTTCAAGATTCCAAGGTTGATCCACTTTCAACACTCTCTCCCAGTCTTTTTCATAAACAGCCTTCATTTGCATTTTGATGATCTAGAATATTTAAACATTAAACACATTAAACAAAACATTAAAGTAATAACTAGAATTAGATTTCAAATATGATATAATTTGAGATATCATGTACATTATATCAAAATAATGATTATAAAGGCATTTAGAATTATTCATACTTTTGTAAACGTGTCTTTGAGATAATTAGCTATTTCTTTGAAATCCTTAGAAGTTGCTACATAAGCTTCATCTAATGTTCTTTTTTTAACTTCCGGCTCTCGACGTTTATCTCCGCTTTTTCTTTTCGCTGGGGTTGTCTTATTATCTTGCATGGATGATGGATTGACTCTGAAATTCCTTTTCTCATTGTCAGCTAAGTCTTTCCGTTTCTTTGCAACCATTTTCTTCCGAAGATTAGTAAACGGAGTTCCAACACATTCCATAGCCATAGGAGTCTTATTGGTAGTCGACGCCTCCACTTTACTTCTCATAGGAGCATCAATAGTTTTAGCTATTAATATATGACTTTTGTTTGACATGAGCGAATCAGCATTTCTTGTGATAAGCAAATCAATGTTGCTAGTCATAGATTTGCTCGCCTTAAGTGAAAAATCGTTTGTGTTGATTGTCAATGGTGAAATAGTATTGCTATCCAGAGGGGACAATGTCACAGGTGAAATGCCATTTGTCAATGTTGAAAATGTGTTATTTGTCGTTGGTGTGATTTTGTTTGTCACAGTTGGAACCGGCAATTCAACATTTTTCATAGGAGAATCAATGTCTAAAGGGGTTTCATGAATTCGGTCAATCAGATTAGATTCAAAAAAACGTTTAAACGACGCCCCAGATGGAAGTTTAGAGGCTGAAGCTGGGCGAATTGGACGAGTCATGGTCATGGGCCTCATAGGTTCTCTTTCGTATGCTTTCTTTTGAGCATTACTGTGATTTGGATATTGAACATTGAACATTGGTTTTATTCGCTCCTTTTGACGAAATGCAATTTTTCCACTGTGATCAATATCGTCTGAAGAACTTGAAGTGTCAAGTAATTCTTTATTAATATAAGTGAACACATCACGTCCTTCACACGCTTTGAGTCCATTAGCAAACGCTTTGTTCATTAAGTTTTTATCATTTGTGACTAACACCTTAAAAATCAGACAAATTAAACTCAAAAACTGTGCAAGACTAATTATTATTGAATGATTATGAAATGAATAATGAGTTTAAAAATCATAAAATTACAAATTGTGCTTCTTACAACTGAATCAGTATTTTTGAAACTCTGCAATGCACATTGAAGAATTGTATCATCTGCATTAATGTTTTTGAACTTGAGTTCTCCAACAGCGCATTCAGATGCTGTTTGACTTCTTACTCTTATATTTTTTGATTTTAGGAGTTGATTAATAAAGTCAATACTCGATCTCGACTTTCCCCTTTTATTTGGGATTCCTTCCACTTCCTGAAGAACCATCCAAGCTATTACGAAAATGGGCAACCCAAATTGGTCGAATTTGGTATTAAAGAGTTCTTTAAGTATATTGACTTCCTCTAAAATGAAAGCGATTTTAAAGGTTAAATTCATCAGTTAGTTAAAATGGAATTATTTATAGACCATTTTTACTGTAGGAAAATAATTGAATATTTAATTCCAGTAAATCTTACCTATCCAAATATTGGAGTCTGGAACAATGACAAGTTGACTACCGGTTGGATCAATATCCATGTTTGGTCTTTCTTCTTCCATAAAATCTCCAATATCAATATCTTCATATTCACACGAATCATACCCCTATAAACACAGTATAAAATGACAAGGCATTATCAAAAATACTTACTTTACAAAAATCAGTTACAACATAATAAATATCGTTAAATTATTAGATATTCATTCTAATTATTATTCATTTTACGTCGAGTAGAAATACTTACAGAACCCTCAGCCTCTGCAGCCTCCCATTCCATCTCCATCTTTCCTTCCGTAAAGTATGTAACTCGAGATTCACGCCTATCAATGACTTTAAATTATGAAACATAATATTATGTAAATTAACCATCAAACTCAAACACATTATTATTACAAACAAAAGTATAAAATATAACAAACTATTTTCAATTATAAAAATTACTCACAATCCGAGATTCGTTGATATTAAGAATATTTTACAATTTGTCAACAATGATGAATTTAAAAGGTAAGTTGTAATAAATGTAGAAAATGTGGCTTGGCGAAGTTGGTCTATGAGATCATTTTCTGTTTTTGTTTACAAACAATCGACAAGTCAAACTTTCAAGTTCACTTTCACTCTTCAAATGTTCAGAACGTCTTTAGATCTTCGGATTTTCAAAAGTTAGCTCATACCAAGCGCACGATTGATAACTTGAAAAAAGTTTAAGGGTAATCCGAAACTTTGTGGTATTCGACATGAGCGCATTAAAGATTTTTAAAGGCTAGTTAAGCATATTAATTACAATTAAGCATAGTTTACTAATTTTCAAATTAGTAATTCAATTGTTAGTTTTTTTTAGTAAATGGCATTTACTAAATGCCCATTTGAGGGTTTGACATTTAGCTTTCACGTTACTATTCGAACTTTCAACAAACCTTTTTGTCATCTTTGCCCGACATACTTTTTGCACGTACTTTAATAAACGTGTATATTTAATTAATAATGTGCAAAACTTCTATAAGAAGTTCTAATTTGGTCTACGTAATTAGTAATTAGTTGATTATGTATTAATTTCCTATATCCCTATATGTTATTCGACTCTTAAAAACATTGAATATCTCGTGTAGAAGTGTAGTACACGATTTAGCAATTAAATAAAGATCAATTTTGTTTGATCACAACAACATGAACCGTTCATTTAAAGAGATTACACATGCTTGAGGCATATTTATGATATTGTATTTAAAGGAGAATGAAATAATCTCGCATTTGGTTATCAATTTAAATAATTATCGATATGCTTACATAGGGTCTTAAAAGACATTTAAGACCATTTAATGTTTGCTACTAATCAAACACTCCTTCATGGTTCTCATCTCTATTGACTAATTTTTCATTTACATTTAGTTAATTTAGATATTCTATTGAGCTTTCTTCCTAAACACCTAATTCATCTCTCCTGACAATGTTACAATTAACAGGGGACAAAGTTTTAATGTCCTTTGCGGTCTTTGAAGGGCACAAAGGCAGGAGCACAAACTAAATTGAGCAGTTTGTTTTTATGTGCGAAAGAGAAAAAAAGTGCCAATTTTGCAAACTGCAGTGTAACTTCCCTTTCAGGAAAAAAGTCATTTTCTTCTCTCATAGCATCCTTTTGGGTTGCAGCATCCTCGCTTCCTTCGTTCACATTTTATTCCTAAAAATCTCACATATACATTTATTTGTTACGTTTAGTTTGTTTTTATTTGTGCGTTTTGAAATTTTAAAATTCATTAAAGTTGTTCACAATTTTGTTTTCATTGTTAAATGGCAGTTTCAACTATTCGCATAATCTCTCTTTATCTTTATAACCTTAAGCTCATTATATTGTGAGTTAATAAATAGAATTTGACTTTATTTTATTAATGAAATTGATTAGAGTTATCTCTTTTTGACAATAAGTACCAATGTTGTGCCGAATTTGACATCCATAAACTCGCACTCTCTTTAAACTTAGATAGTTTTTATATACCTAATTTCAGTCTTAAGATATTTCAATAAACGGAATAAACCCTCTTATTACTTCCACTGATCCTTCCAATAAACTCACCCTTCCATAGATCAACAATTACTGTTTAGTCAATAACATTTTGCTCAATAATCTACATAAAATCTAGAAGAATGGAAAAAAAATTAAAAGAAGTTGAAGAGGAAAGAAACCCCTTGAAAATCCACACGGTATTATTCATCATGTTTATTCGTTAATACTTACGAATAATTCCTTTCGTAATTTACAT
Organism: Neelides sp. FZ-2019; assembly: GCA_009869795.1. NCBI lineage: Eukaryota > Metazoa > Arthropoda > Collembola > Neelipleona > Neelidae > Neelides > Neelides sp. FZ-2019. Next base: position 62,390 of record VJMY01000319.1, read on the forward strand.
AATATGAACGGTGAATCAAATCTTAAAAGTTATCCTATTAATTATTTAACTAATATTTTCAGGTTCTATCTTGTTTATTTAAATACTTGCAAATGAGTGAGTTGAAGGTGGTACGACAAGTTTGTAAACAATGGGAAGCCGAAGCGAGTCTCGTCATCACTTCTAATTCAACCGTATTATTTTCGGATGAAACTGACGTGTTGAAATTCACCCGGGCAGCTCCAAGAACAAACCCAAACTTGCTATTCAAAAGATTTAAATTGTCATTTTCAGCGAAAAATTCATTTCTTGACTCAAAAAATAATTTGGAGACGAACGAATTCCTCAATGTGCATGGGAAAAATATTCAATGGCTTCACTTGGATTTTCCGCAGTCGAACACAGGACTCCGAATGGACACTTTGAAAAATCTTCTGTTCAGCACGACGAATTTGAAGGATCTCTCCATTGAGCGAATCCCCCTTCATATTTCCAATTGTCCAGAGTTAAATGCCGTCATTGGCTCAGCCATGCATTTAAAAAGTCTCAAATTGCTTTTACAGGAGTCATACGCCGATATGAGATTTCTCTTGTGTCTCTTCCAATCGTTTCCTTTGACTCTCGAATCATTGTACTTGTACGGGGATGAACGGTCCTTAATTCTTGAAGTTCATAAGAAGGTGATCAATTTATTGGCCAATTTGCAAAAGGCTTGTGGGAAATTGAGTTCGCTCAATACGCTTCAAATCAACTTCCCACTTGATCCGCTTGACCTCAAAGTCGTTGCTACTTTGAGTGAAGGGATCGAGTTGAGAAATTTATTCCTCGCTCTTAATTTCGCCCATCCTAAAGAGAAAGACGCTTTTTACGATTTCCTTCAAGCCCATAAATCAAAATTGGAAATTTTGAGCATCAAAGCCTATTTTTCAAAGATTGGAGGAAAAATAAGTTTTCCTATTATGGAGAATTTGAGAAAATTGAAATTGAATTTCAATTTTATTGACTTTGATAACTTTAGTTTAAAAGAGGTAATTCACTTACATACAGAATTTATATAAATTATAATCAAGCTCATAAGTGATATTAATTGTGAATAAATCTTAATTTTGCAGATTTTAGAGAAGCTTCCTAATTTGACAATTTTTGAGTTTCTTATTCAGCCTCCTGTTACAGTTATTTTCCGAGTAAATGAGGCAGAAAGTTCCTTTGTTCACAATAGACTTCAAAAGTTAAAATTGGGCGTAGGCGGTAGAGTTAAATATTATGATGATATAAAGCAGATAGGGAAAATGGTTCCGAATTTACTAATCCTTCAAATCGTTGCGGATAATTCAATATTAAAAGGTTTATGGGAAGCGTTTGGGAATCTTGAAGAACTTTATCTGACAATTGATGGCAAAGTAAACGATGAAGGATTCACTGGAATCCCATTGACTGAATGCAAAGAACTTTACCGCAACTTGAGACAAAAGAGTAAAAATCAATTTGGGAATTTGTACCCAATTGCAAATCAAGGCAAATTAAGAACAGGAAATTTTATTGGGAACCTAAATAGTAAGCACTCTGTATAATACATTTCTATAATAAAAAATTGATATTAAGGTTACATAATTTAGCAACCATATTTCGTTTTGTTAATTATAACTAATTTACTAATTTTGATTATTTTTAATTTTAGAGCTAAGGTTATTTTCTTTAGCAGAAACGGCATCACCAAATCTCATTGTTTCTGACATTTCTATTCTCTTTGGTCTAATTCACTGTAAGAGATTGAATAACGTTAGTTTGGAGTCAGGAATTAAGGATTGGACATCTCATTCAACAACCGGAATTTACGTAATTCATAAATAATATATTAACACCAATCATTCACAACTCTTTCCAATTAAAATTAGATGAAAATCATTACTATTTATTTACAAATACTGATTAATTTAGTTAACTGACAAGACGATCGAAGGAATTGGAGAATCTTTAGACAATTTGCTTTTACTTAATTTGGATTGTAAGTGGATTTCTCGGGGATCCCTGATCGGTCTTAAGAAAAGAATACCAAAAGTTGAAATTAGCCATTCAAAAGCATGGAAGCTCAGTCCTGAAGGCTGGGAAATGATAGCTTGCCACGAGAAAATAAAAGTAAAGTAGAATAATTTGAATTATTGATTGTTTCGATTAATTAGATCTAATTATCTAATTGACATTTTGGTAATAAGATTCCCATGTATTACTGTCGCGAGTGCAAGCGATACGGTCGGGCTTGCACCTTCACTGACATGTACAGCCACTCTTGTGGGAATGAATGGGCGATGGATGGGGAAGAGTTGAAGAGAACTTGGTACCGAGCCTGTAAATTCACATTGCCCTTCCTCGTCATCGTTGCTGTTGCATTCATTCTCCTTGTTTTAATCCTTTAGTTATACATTAAATACATAGTAAAAACTTTAATTTTATTGAATAAAATATTATAATATTATATATTTTTATATTTTATTTTCTATCATCCTGAAGCGAACGTCTGATCTGAGCCGAATCTCATGTTATAATTCATTAAATAAAATTAATACAAAACTATCATGGCGTTATTGACTCACTTCATTCAACAAGTGAACAATATTATAGAGCATAGAACATTTAATATTCCTAGACATCTGCATGGTCATAGCGTAGCGTAGTTATGAGCGGTTGCGACAACAAAAGAAATTTTATTAGCATGTCTGACGTCGAAGATCTTCTCAATGAAATTGAAGGATTTATGTCTCTCAGAGAAAAGACAACTACTGAGAAAAGTAAAAAAGACGATGAAGTTGAGGAATTCCTCAAGGAATTTGATTCTCAAGAAAAATATCCAACACTTCCAAGTAAATCCACGCGTGAAAGAATATGCAATAAGTGTTTCCCAGTTTATCTTTCTGGGAGTTTTGAGGAGACTGGAGCAAGTCGGACTGGATTTGAAAAGTATTTATTTTTAATATTTAATTATCAATATAAGCAATTTTAAAAACATTTCATTTAATTGATTTGATTTTTATGTGATTTATGATGTGATTACTTTCAAGGCCTTGTGAAAATTTAAAATGCCTTCGTTGCGACTTTCGTGTCGTTCATTTCGAGAATTATGAATGGGACTCTGGAACGGATTATTTATTTTTAAGGAATAACATGCCAGACTTTGAAAGACTCAAAGTGAAATTGAAGAGAAAACTTGGGACGAGAGCCTATGCTTGCCAGTGTCATGTATTTTGTTTTTTGCACTTTATTTATTATTACATGTTTCCTTTAAAAAGGAAATTATAAGTTTATCTCATTCATTGCTAATGCCATGTTTCATGTTATATATCGTTAAAGGTTCTTATTGTTTTTAACAGAATGTTTCAATTCATAAGCTGACGGACCTCCGCGTTATTCTTGGAACGAAATGGTTTTGTGGAAAACATTAAAAGACATTTCGCGCGTTTCGTATTGATTACCTATATTCTGTATTTATAGGTATAATGCATTAATCATAAATATAAAAAATCATAAATATAAAAAAACAATAAAAAGTTTAATGTATGTAACTGAATTTTCATTAACATTAACTTGACATTTTCCACGTTGACACTCATTTCATTACATTTCTCAAGGCTTTCTAGATTTATTTTTTTCCATATTCTAAACTAGGTAAATAATCAGGATGTATTTATTTTTTATTTTTTTTCTTTCTCACAACATGAATTAGTTAAATGACGTTGAATTAGAATCCACTTTTTTATTTATTTTATACATACAAGGACTTAAAGGATAAAAACTATAATATAATATAGGTAAAAATATTTTGCATAAAAAATTAGCCGGTAATGTAAAGATGACAAAAGGATAATTATACAAAAGCAATTGAGTAAATATAATAATTTCCTCTATTTTCACCAGAAAATCTTTATAATGAAAAAAATATGCCATTCAATATGAGAAAGGAATTAAACAATATTTCATGAGTTCTTGCCCATTGAAAGCCAATGATGGAGTGGTAGGTTCTTCTTCGAATAAGTGACAAAGTTTTTGATTATCCCCACGTCGCTCCTACAAGATTTATGGATGGATAAAAATGATGAAGAGAAGATTAAAGTAGGGAGAAGATGTAAGGGCGTTTTCCCCCATTCCTCCTGAGCGAGTTGAACGGAGATTTCCATATAATTGTTCATATTGAGGCTCCAACATAGCTGAGCTAACGGTGAGTCGACCAGGCGAGATGGACACTTCGCCCTCGACTGACAACTTGTTAAGGCCTGCTGGCTACAGAAGAGGCTCAGCCCCGAAACCACCAGCCTACGGAGCAACCAAGCTAGGATTTGATGAAAAACCCGAAGCGGATTATTCCTCGGACTTTGAGGACTCGGATGAGGAGCAGGTCAAAGCCGAGATCTCCGAAAAGGTTCTCCCGAGATGGAAGAAATACCGGGGGATTCTCTTGGCCCTCCAATCTTCTCTCGTCTTTTCTCTGACAGCTCTCATTGTGAAGCTTTATCGTGGGAGGTAACCTTTATAAATTATTTTAATTATTTTATTTATTATAAAAAGTAGTAATTACATAATTAGCCTCATTTATTAGATAGTCTTCCATCCTTGTTTATTAAGATATACAACATTTGGAGCATAATGCTTCTAATAGTAAATCATCTTCACTTATTGTTAATTAATTAATTACTGATTTTGTATTTTGTTTACGATTAATAGATATAGTCCTGTAACTATTTCACTTTGGCGTTATCAAGGAGCATTGTGGCCCACGATCCCTTTCATGATCTATCATAGATTTTATGGTGACCGGCCAGAGAAGGTTTTTGAGGCAATCACTCCGCTTTCGGATCCACCAAAACTCAAAATATTTTTTCTTCTTGTTGTAAGCAATTTTACTCTTTTCGAGTCCGTAGCCCAATAATGGCATAAACTTTGGAGTAATATAATTCAAGTCACCTGTATGCGCATTTTGTATATGACATTAATTGGTTAATTCTGAAAGGCTCGAAGTGTTCTGACTTGCAATGCACTTCTCATGCACTTCATGTCGCTCGACTATCTTGAAGTTGGCGACGCTCTGGTCATCTCCTCCTCAACACCTGTCTTTGTCACGATATTTGCTTATTTTTTCCTTGGGGAAGCCTCTGGGGTTATTCCGATTATCACAGCCATAATGACGATTTTCGGAGTTGGGATTATTATTAGGTAATTATTTTTAAACTATTAATTAATTATTGATTCATATAAAAAAGCTTGGGCATTGCATTAATAACAAAATTAGTTAACTAATGTTGACTTGTTAAAAGATTTATGCTTAAAAGTATGGCGTTTTCAGACCTCCGCTTCTAACCGGAGCAGAGGAATTTGATCAACAAACTCTTGTAAGTTTTAAGTATAAGTAATACTCTTCGAATCTTCCCATGAATAATCCAAATTGTGAGTTATTAATTCAATTGTAATTATTATGTAAAGATTGGAACGGCGCTTGGTCTTGGATGTATGATCATCACTTGTATCTCATTCGTTTGTCTTAGAAGTTTGAGGAAGGTTCATTATACTTGTACAATGCTGGCCTTTGGAGTTTGGGGAACACTTGAGAATGGGATTGTGGCGTATTACATGGGAGTTCTCGAAGGTCCAGAAACCTCAGAGCATTGGGTCATCACCGCGGGTCTCACAAGCCTGACCTTTATTGGGCAAATTGCAATTATCGTGGCGTTGAAGTGCGAAGCTGCTGGTCCAGTCGCCCTTGTCAGAACTTGTGACGGTTTGTTTGAGTTCCTTTACTCCTTGTATGAGAATGAGATTTCAAAGATTTATACTTATTATGTTTTTACAGTTATTTTTGCATATGCGTGGCAAATCTTATTCTTAAGAAGGATTCCCGATATTTTCAGGTAAAATGAAAATAGTAAAATATGAAGTTATGATTTTGTAATTTATAATCTGGTTGCCTAAATGTTTGCTTCATTTTCAGCATCATTGGCGCATCAATTGTTGTTGCTGGAGTTTTCATTACGACCCTGAGGAAATACATTGCAACACTTCCTGAAGCTCATCCAAATAAACTACGATTCAAATATCTTTTAAAATAATATCAATTTCACAACTTCTGTTAATTCATTTTGCAAGATATTAACTTATAAAAATTCTTTTAATATTGTATTATTACATACTAAAAGTCATTATTAAATTATTATAAGTTATAGTTTAAATATTTAAATACACATTATTTAAAGGATATTTATATAGACAAGTGCATTTTATTGTCAGTCAATGCTGAGTTCCAATAAAAAAATAATATATGAAATCTGCATTTTTAGCATTACGAATAAAAAACAATATGCGTGTTAAACGCTACACTTTACTTTTGTAAAATTGGACACATTTTCAATTATCATTTTAGGCAAAATCAACATCTTTAATATTTTCACATTGAAAAGAGCATATTAATATCCTGTCATATCTGATAAAGACAGCCGGAACAACCAATTAGATATAATCATATAAATCAAACTTAAATTTTGTAATTGTATTTATCAAGTAGTATATCTGATGGTGTAATCCTTTCATATACCACTTACTTACCACTTCTTTTATTTGTAATTTGTTTTAATCTTTTTATAAAAATAGTGTGTTATATAGCGTGTTATAAAAGCTAAAGTTATTTATCACTTTATCAGATAAATAAAGATAATTTAAATGTATGGTGGTATATGATATTTAAGTATGTTTGTGCAGAGGAATTGGAAGGACATGTGGAGTGTCCTTCCCATCCTCTTTTGTTATCTCGTCAAATAGTAAGTTAATAAAAAAACACATACAATAAATATACACCTTTTTATTACACCTCTATTATCATAGTTTATGATATATCTATCAAAGTAAGTAGAAAAAGAGCAAAGTTTTTATTTCAAGGTTAGAATTCCTCATTTGAAACGGAGATTACAACTCGTCTTATTTTACATTGACTTTTCATTTTCCTAAATTGTTCCTTTCCTGGTGTTCAAGAAATTCATCTTCCTTTCCTTCAATCTACAGAGAGGAAATTCTCCATCCAAAACAAAATGTGTTCAAAATTGCCAAAATTGACATATTTTAACATTCCTGGACTTGCGGAACCAGCTCGAATTATCTTTCATTATGTGAATGTGCCTTTTGAAGACGTCCGGATTGACTTCAAGAATTGGGCAGAAGAAAAAGGAAGTAAGGAGCCAAATCAATTATAACTTAACTAAAAGATAAAAGAATGAAAATATTGGGCTATCTGTATATTGATAATGTTTAAATAATGAATTTTAGAACAACCTTGGGGTCAGTTGCCGGTTTACGAAGAAGATGGAAAAATACTTTGTCAATCTTTCGCCATCACGCGATACACAGGAAATAAGTTTGGGCTTAATGGGAAAGACGATTTTGAAGATGCAAAGATTGATGAATACATGGATGCTCTCAAAGACTTGTATTTTCGTATGTTTTATTTTATTTATTTCATTAGATTGGATCAAAAATTTAAGTTATAATAGATACATCTTGACTGTCTTCATGAATAGTCTTTTAATGTATTTTTGAAACATTTTATTCCCTTCCAGAACTTGCTGCCTACTTCCGTGAAAAGGATCCAGAGAAAATCAAGGCAATCAAGGAAAGAGTGAGAATTGAGGAAGTTCCAAAATTCTTTCCTAAGTTTGAGAAAGACCTTCAAGGACGCGAGTTTCTCGTCGGGGACAAATTGACATGGGGAGACATTGTCCTGGCCCATTATGGCGAGATGTTTGCTCATTTGCTAAACGCTCCGACGCTTCTAGACGCTTACTCCAACATCAAAGAACACGGACAAAGAATTTTTGCTATTCCTCGCATTGCTGATTACATTCGCTCCAGACCTTTACCTCACCAATGAACTATTCAGTATCACAAAATTCTAATACTTAACAAACACACCACGACATCACCAAATATTATACCTAACATGCTGTAAAGTTATTAAAACAATGTTCATACTAATAAATAATTAATACTGTATCTTTAAAATAGATTATATTTACAAATTATATTAAAATGTAATCTTATATGAATCAATGCATAAAATTATTGTTTAATAAATAATCCCTTTAAAATGTATTAGAAAATTTATTTGATAGCATAATAATGATATAAAAATTTTGATTTTAATATAATTCATTCAATTTTATACAATACAAGACCAAATTAATTGTAAATTGAGCTAAAAGAATAAAAAAGCATACTTTTATTGGCAAAAGTTGGTGGGTATATTGAGACATTGATTATAGTGCCACCTAGAGATGTAAAATAGAAATGCTCTCTTGTGTTCTTTTCCCCTAGCCCTGCATGTGATGTGGATTTGAGAAGTGTTGAATGAAGGAGCACGTTGCTGTACTATCAAATTAATTTTAATTTTTACACTCTTTCAAAAATTAAAATACTAATTGCTCCTTCTTCACCTTTCATCTTCCCTTTTTGATAAATCCAATAAGTGAAAATGTTGTCGAAGAACAAGGCCCTGAACGAGACGGACAAGCAGACCCGAATAGCCATTGTGAACTCTGACAAGTGCAAGCCGAAGAGATGCCGGCAAGAGTGCAAGAAATCATGTCCCGTCGTCAGAATGGGAAAACTCTGCATCGAAGTCATCTCAACTGACAAAATTGCGAAAATCTCCGAAGAACTTTGCATTGGTTGTGGTATATGTGTGAAAGTAAGATTTGATTATTGAATTTCAACTGTTTAACATTACCATATTGCAACTATTCTGTACTTTCACATTTGACCTAGTGTGTTCACTGACGTCTTATTGATGGATTTATTGGCTTTATTTTATTTTAGAAATGTCCATTTGAAGCTATTACCATTATTAACCTTCCAAGTAATCTTCAAAAGGAAACGACTCATCGTTACTCTCAAAATGCCTTTAAACTTCATCGGCTTCCTACACCAAGACCTGGTGAGGTTCTTGGACTCGTTGGGACCAACGGAATTGGGAAATCAACAGCGCTCAAAATTCTAGCTGGGAAATTAAAACCAAATCTGGGGAGATTTTCTGTAATAATTTATTATTTTTTTAAAATTTTTGTATGATTATCTAATTTAATATTAATACGTATTAAAATATTCTATTTGTAAATTTTTTACCTATACAATTTAGGATCCACCTGACTGGACAGAAATTCTCGCATACTTTCGAGGATCCGAACTTCAAAATTACTTTACAAAGATTTTAGAAGACGACCTGAAAGCCCTTATTAAACCTCAGTACGTGGATCAAATTCCTAAAGCCGTCAAGGGAGTCGTTAAAGAAATGCTCACCAAGAAGTGCGAGATGGAAAATGCAGAAGAAATTTTAAACTTTCTCGGTAAAAATTTATCTTATAAACAAAACACATTTTTTAAAGCGAAATAAATAGAATTCTAAATTATACCAATAAAATACACGAGTTATTTATGAATATAGATTTGAAGAGTGTCGTTGACAGAAATGTGGGAGATTTATCTGGCGGAGAATTGCAGAGATTTGCCATTGCAATGGTTTGTGTCCAACGAGCTGACATTTTCATGTTTGACGAACCATCCAGTTACTTGGATGTCAAACAAAGACTCAATGCTGCCACGACCATTCGATCACTTCTTGCTCCTGACAAGTCAGTTATAAACATTAATAATTAGTTTGTAATTTTATTATATTTGATAATTAAAATTTTATTTTAATTAATTTAACTTTCTAGGTATGTGATTGTAGTCGAGCACGATTTGTCAGTTTTGGATTATCTTTCGGATTTCATTTGTGTCCTTTACGGTGTTCCCGGAGCATATGGAGTTGTCACTATGCCTTTCTCAGTTCGAGAAGGTACTTTTCATTAATTTGGTCATATTAATCATATTGGCATAAAATCATCGTCATTTTAGATAATCTATAATTTCAATTAATATAATTGTCATTAATTAAAGGAATCAACATATTTTTGGACGGGTTTGTTCCAACTGAGAATCTTCGATTCCGTGAAGAATCTCTCATATTCAAAGTAGCCGAATCCGCGACAGAAGAAGAGATCAAGCGACTGAGTCGCTATGAATATCCAAATATGAATAAAACGATGGGAACATTCAAATTAGAGATTCGTGCTGGGCAATTCACAGATTCTGAAATTCTGGTTATGTTGGGAGAAAATGGAACTGGGAAAACAACTTTCATTAGAATGCTTGCAGGAAAGCTGAATCCCGATGAAGGCTCATGTGAGTAACTTGAAATAGAGAACAATGTTAATATTAAGTTAACTTTTAATTTTTTATTTAATTTTAATTTACTAACAAAATTGATAATAGAATCTTGAAAGATTTGATAATTTTTAGCTGATGTTCCTGTGTTAAACGTAAGCTACAAGCCACAGAAGATCAGTCCAAAATCTGTCGGGACTGTTCGGCAACTTCTTCATGATAAGATCCGAGATGCTTACATTCATCCTCAGGTTTGTATTTTTTTTAATATTTAAAAAAAACTTCGATACTATTATAAATAATCATTTATTTTAGTCCATTTCTAACAATTGTCATTTTATATATTCGAATTTGATCTTTTTTAGTTTATCACGGATGTAATGAAGCCATTGAGAGTTGACGATATTATCGATCACGAAGTTCAAACATTATCCGGTGGTGAGTTGCAACGAATTGCCCTTGTCTTGTGTCTTGGAAAGCCTGCCGACGTTTACCTCATTGATGAACCTTCAGCTTATTTGGATTCAGAACAGCGTTTGGTTGCGGCTAAAGTTATTAAAAGGTTGAAATACAAATTAATTACATTGATTAATATCTCTCAAAATATATTTATGTTCATGTGTTTTTTCTTGGTGAATTGATAATTCATTTGGTTTTATCAAATTGCAGATTTATTCTTCATGCGAAGAAGACTGGTTTTGTGGTTGAGCACGATTTCATCATGGCCACTTATTTGGCCGACCGTGTGATTGTGTTTGAAGGTTCACCATCAGTAGATACGCTGGCCAACTCCCCTCAAAGTCTCCTCGTTGGAATGAACAAATTTTTGGAGCTTCTCTGTATTACGTTCAGGAGAGACCCTAACAACTACCGACCAAGAATTAACAAACTCAACTCTGTGAAGGACATGGAGCAGAAGAGAGGAGGTCAATATTTCTTCCTTGAAGATTAAAAATGCATTTTCATTATTTATTTACTTGTTAATTATGTACATACTACTAAAATCCCGACTTTAAGGGCTGGAATCAGATTTCCTTAAAAAAGATTTATAAATTTTAATTACAAAATTGTTTGTAATAAATATTTAACACGCGTTAATGAAATCACCAAGTTGTTTACTTATTATCATAATTCGATCATTTATGTGAGCTTTGTTTAATATTTAGGAAGAATTTCTTAATGATAATCAGATAATTCGCAGAAAAGAATGATTCATTAATATAATTAAGCATGACGAACTATTTAGGTAAGAAATTAAAAGTCTTGTGGAGAAATTAAATCCATTGATATTAAATCCATGATTTATCATAAGCAAACATTTTTAATAGATATAAAATATAACCTAACTAGGAACTTTGAACTGTCATACGATTATTTAAACTGTATTTTAATCTTTTCATCATTTGGCGTACATTTTATGACTGAATGACTATCAAATAAATAATTTGATGATCCAGTTCAAATGACAATTTCTATTTTTCAAGCTCTCGCAAAAGTTAATATTTTTCCTTTGTGAACATTTAACAAATAAACTTGTAATATTACAATTTAACATGTAACAGACTTTTAGTTTAATGACTCAACACTAATTGCGTTTCTAATTACGTTTGCAAATTTCATGATCTTTATAGGCATGTATATCGAGTAGCTACGTAATTTAAACCTTAAATGTGTAACGAATGATTAATGATAAGTTTCAAACCCATTTATTTATCATACAGTAATACGCCCAAGCATTTTGGAAAGTACTAGCATTGAAAGATATATGTATGAAACATTTTTGTATTTTCAAACTAATAATTTCATGCAAGATAATCTAGGGTCTAAGGGCATGTTCTATATTCGGGTTATGATTAAAGTATTAAATCGAGGCAAAGGTTTATACATGTAACTGAAGCTTAGAAAGGGGATATTTTTTATATACATAGAAGGGAAAACCAGGTAGCAGAGAGGAGCAAATGTTCCATGTATAGTGGATTAGATTTCCTTTTGAACTATTCATTTATAGAGAGAGCGAAGTGGGAGGTTCAATGAATAAAATCATCCCTAATCCTCATTCCTTCTTCAGTCGCTTCCATTGAGTCGAGCAATGAAGACGATTTTGTTACTCCTGGGCGTCTTCGTCCTGTCAGCTGTCACAGCTGAAGAAGAATGGAAGTTCCCTGTCAACTCGCCCAAGACTGAATCTCTTCATCCATTGTCACAAGAAATGATCGATCACATTAATTCTCTCAATCCACTTTGGACTGTAAGGAAAAAGTTTTACAATAATTCAACAATTTTTATCAATTTCTCGATTTCTTGAAAGACGAATAAAAGTTTAATTTTCTGTTATTTAAGGTATTGTTTGAAAGTTTTAATCAAAGGTTTAATTTGTACCTTGTTCTTTTATTTGATTAATTTGGAGGAGATTATGTTATTTTATATTAATTAATTATATTATATATTAATTAATTAATCTTATAAATATATAGGCTGGACAAAATTTCCATCCAGAAACGGACATAAAATACATCAAGAAACTTTGTGGCGTCCTTCCAGAAAATGATAAACATCAATTGCCAGAACGAAGACACAGAATTGAAGGACTTTACTTGCCGAAGGAATTTGACTCAAGAGTCAAATGGCCTTATTGCCCATCACTCAAAGAAGTGAGGGATCAAGGGTCATGCGGATCTTGTTGGGTAAATAAATAAATCTATATTGGTTCAAAGACAGTAAATATTAAAAGTAAATACTTATGAATATAAATAGAACGCTTTTGCGTTCATTAGGCAAAGATACTTATTTTGGGTGATGAGGTGAAAGACCTCCTTAGAATGATACATATTATATAATATACCAATTATGAAAGATAAACTCCTTTGCTTTCAAATTAAGCATAAAAAAGTCGTTAGATTATTGTATGGTTTTGTTAATTCTCTTATCAAACGTCATGTCTATCTGAACAATAATTTGAATAATGTTTATTTAACCAGTTCATTTACTTAATGGACTTTGTTATCTCAATAGCTATAAACATACTGGCATGTGTGTGGCTTGAATGGAGATAACAATTTGTTTTGTTTGAGACTTCCCACTCGAAACTTTTAACTTTTCCTTATAACAAATGTTCAAATAAGCATTTATCTCATTAAAGTGCTCACAAAACTGACAATTTACTTTCATAGTTATATTGTATTTTAATATATTTATACCTAAATTTGAAGATTCCATCTTAATGATTATTTAAAATGAAAATGCACAGGCGTTTGCAGCAACCGAGGCCATGACAGACCGTTGGTGTATTGCGACAAAAGGAAAAAATCTATTTAGATTTTCAGCCGATAATTTGGTTGCCTGTTGCGGATCATGTGGAATGGGATGTAACGGCGGATTTCCAGGAGCCGCTTGGGAATATTGGGTACATAGAGGACTCGTCTCTGGAGGACCTTACGGCTCAAATGAGGTAAGCTATTCAACATTTCGAAATCAATCCTTTTATTTATAAATGGTTTTGTTTGTATTAAAAATTTAGGTAATAGATATTTGATAAATGATTTTAAAGGGTTGTCAACCATATGAAATTGCTCCTTGTGAACATCACACGAGTGGGTCAAGACCCAATTGCACAGGAGAAGAAGGCGATACGCCCAAATGCGTGAAGAAGTGCGAATCTTCTTATAAAGTTTCTTATTCTCAAGATTTACATTATGGAAGAAAGGCTTATTCAGTTTCAAGAAATGCTCAACAAATGTAAGACTTCGTCATTTTTGGGAAATGCTTCACTTTTTCATTTCAACAACACTTATGAAACTGTCATAAAATTAATATTGAAAATATGTAGCCAAATGGATATCATGAAAAATGGACCACTCGAGGCGGCTTTTACAGTCTATTCCGATTTCCCAAATTACAAATCAGGTATAACTTGTGTTATGAATGACTCAAATTAAATATCAAAATCATTTATTCTAATTCGAACTTAAAACACTTTCAAATATTAGTCAAAAATCAATATTAATTTATTATTTTATATAAAGGCGTTTACCATCACACGACTGGAACAGAGCTTGGAGGCCACGCAGTAAAAATTGTGGTAAGTAAATTAATAAATAATTTTATAATTTTTTATTAGTAATTAGAATAACTCCATTTTAAGTGATTATTTTGTGAATTAATTGAAAATTAAATAAAGGGTTGGGGAGAAGAGAATGAAACACCTTATTGGCTTATTGCGAACTCTTGGAACTACGATTGGGGTATTTTTTATTAATATATCTTTAACACTTGAAATGCTATATTAGCTCTGGAAACAGCGTTTTTTTTATTGAGTTCCAACTTCAAATAAATTCAACTTGAAATAATATATTTTCATGTTTCATTTCAGGTGATGGCGGTTTTTTCAAGATCCGTCTCGGACACAATGAATGTGGAATTGAAAGCCAAATTGCTGCTGGGCTTCCAAAAGTTTAAACATTCATGATGGAACTTCTTGAGTCTCCCCAAACCTTACATTGTATTTCATTTTTATGTTTATTAATTAATACTCCTGTTTTAATTTAACCATTCATTATGATTTTCTAATAGATAAACATTTTATTTGTTTAACTAATGAATTTTGTTCTTAATTTTAATTATAAAATCTTGCCTAAGCTCACATCTTCATTCTGAGAAATATTGTTTTTAAGAAATTAAAATTTATAAAGTATTTAACAAAAATTATTAAATTAATTCGATTATGAAATGTGAGAAAAGTTAAACAACTTTAATGTCATAATGTCAGACAATTGTTATTACCTATACGTTTTAAAGAATTTGGAAAATAAAAATTACAAAATAATTGAAGTTCATTGGTTTTATTCTAAATAGTGTCTTTTATCCTTTATCACAATTATCATAATATACGATTATGATAGAAGTATTACTCTTTAATTAAGAATTTTTTTACTTTATTTTCATCTAAATATTAATGATCATCAATTGTGAATAATCATAAATAGAGAATATATAGGTACTCAATTTATACTGTGCATAAATATTAATGTGTTTTCCTAAAAGACTATAAACTGATCTCTGCTTTGCTTTATCTCATTGGATCCCATGATTAATCCTTCTTTGTCTATGAGTGTGAGTAACTGAGTTGTCAGCAGAAAACGGGTTTATCTTATGCACATACTATAAATATGATTGCAATCAAACACATTAATCACTTATAAGCAAAACATTCAAGAAAATGTTCAAGGCCAATAAATTCATATATTAGTTTTTATTTATCAATAATTGGATCATAATTAGCGTTCAATAAACACGTAAGCAATAAATTATGTAAATTCCTCCTTAAAAGCCCGTAAATAAAAACTTACGCGTGTCTTTATCATTCAACTTTCCAAGAACTTCTCAAAGAATTTGAAGAAATTTCTCATTTGGAATTTCTTCTCGCCTTAAATACACGCATTCATTCCCAAATAGGGAATTACGGAGTTAAAGTGTCCCTCTCGGAATCTATTGATAAATAATTTAAAAAAATATTTATGTTAAGTCTACTCCTATTTAAGTCTCATAAATTTGAATATAAATTAGTACAAAAGCATGTGTGGAAGTTATAAGTACAAGTATTATTACAAGTCGTTAATAGTCCGACTTATAGATAGAAGGGTGAGGGAGAAGTAAATAAAATGGATATTGGTGACGGTGATCGTGTGAGCAGCACCATTATGTATCATAATAGTTTGCGTCTTACTCGAATGTTTTTACTATTATTATTAATATCATAAGTTTACACGTAAAAGATTGTCAAACTTGCTGACACTTGTTGTTCTTAAGGGTGTCAAATGTCGAATTTCACGGTGAGTTGATTTACGCTATTCTAAATCTACGTGTACGTGTGTGTGGAGTCTACTTGCGCGTTCCGTCTCATCAATAACGCGATTAGACCCTTTGATCTCTGACCTATTGAAATCTTACATTTTTCTGAGTCTTCACACGACTCTCATTTTCCCCTCGTCTCAAAAACTTCACTCACCATTCCTCACTCAACTCAAGGTACATTGAGACATTTTAAACTCTTATTATTTTTCCATTCTGATTCATTACCTAATAGATTTTAGATTTTCCCAGCATATACAAGCATAATGTTTAAAGGGGCACTCAATTATCTTATCTTTTAAACATTTGTTGATTAATTATAATTATGAGAAACGAAACTATCGTGTAAAAAATATTTAAAAAAACAAAAACTAACTTTTAATTTTCTGTTCAAATAAATAGTTTTTTATTTCTTTCATAATTTGACGTTCTTTTTATTTTGTTTCAAAACATGAGCCGGCATAAACGTTTGATGGTTCGTCGTTCACCCTTTTATTAATTTTTTAAATAAATTCACTAATTGTTTTAGAATGTTTTAAAGAATAATTTACCTTATTGAACAAAAGTAGGATTTAAAGTAAAAAGTATCTTTCGAATTAATATATTCTTGCATATATAGCATAATAAGTTGCAAATTAGCGTCTGACGCTTCGTATATTTTCCTTGCACATCCGTAATTCTTGAGTGAGAGTTTTTTCAAGAATGAGAAATCCGCTCCGGAGTCAAAAGCCAAAGAGAAGATGGAGACTTTCTTTTCCTCTTGGTTTCCTTGAGGATATTTTTATGGTCATTTCAGAAGGGACGGTGAGGCCAACTGTTGGCTCGCCGTCAGTCAAGAAAACAATCATTGGATGAATTCCATGTCTGCTTAGGACTGACCATTCTTGACCTCTTTTAGCTATATTTAGTTCTGCTTGTAAGGCTTCATAAATATTTGTTCCGCCATTAGCTTCAAGTCTACTGCAGTGTTTGTGAGCTAAATCCAAATGATTTTCACTTACTTCGATTGGGCCTTTTTCTTCATTTTCATACTTTGATGATCTCGGAGTCCAAATCTTAATTTTAATGAAGAAAATAATAAGTTTATTTTAAATATTGTATTTAAAATGTCGCTTTATAGTTATTTCAAATGGATGAAATATGAACCGGCAGTTGCAAAGTTAAGAACCTTACATTAACTTTATCCGAGAAAGTAATTATATTGAAATAATCTTCCGGTTTAAGATCAAGAATATGTCATTGCAGCTCGGAGTTGCTCAATTTTTCTCCCCATCATTGAACCAGAAGTGTCGAGGATGTAAATGACCTGCTTTCTCAAAGGAGCCATATTTTTAGGAGAAAAGTAGTGAACAAAATATTCATTCATTAGCTAATAAAATTAAAATACAAATTGTCCTAATAAGACTAGACCAATTATTTATATTAGCTTTTATAAAAATAGTAATATATTATATCATTCTTTTAAGTAAATAATGTGAGTGACGTACGAGAATTTATCCTGTTTCATACTCTCGTTGAACGTCATACTGAGCGGAGAAAGAGTCGCTGAATCTTTGACCTTAGAGAATCTTGATTTGTCTTGGGGAATCCAAGTGATTCTCGCTTGATTCCATGCTACTCTTTCGACTTTCGCCTCGTTATCTAAAAAATAGTATGTGATATAATGTGAATTTTAAAAATAATTATTCGATTTACTTGTTTCTTCAATTTCTATTTCTTCGTCTTTGAGCTTGGGAACTCGTTGAAATAATATTGCAGAAGACTCAACTATTGACACCATGAGTCCATATTTCGCGACGTCGATTATTTAGAAAATTAAAATTGGTTATAATGATGTATTATAATTTTTGACTTAAATTTAGGTTATAAATTATTATTAGAATAGAAAATATGAATTACTTGTTCAGGGCTGATATTTATAACATGTTCTAAATGAAATATTATATGAATGAAATATAATTATAACAACTCTGAATGAAATTTCATTGTCGCTTTCACCTCCATTGATAACCATTGAAGAGATTTGAGTTTTTGAGTAACGGAATTGAATTTCGGACAAGACGTGAAAATTTTTAATTTAAAAATTTGGACATTTATTGATTTATTGGCTGATTTATTGACTGAGGAGGGGGAATTGACCTGGGTGGCGGAGATCTCTGTGTATTGAATAAATTTAATAAAAGCCCTATAATAGAATTTAATGATGGCTTGTAAAGGAACCTTTGCAATAGTTGCTGCTCGTTTTTCCCTAGTAGCTTCAATGATAAATGATTTGCCTCCATTTTCAAAACAGTCGATTCCAATGAAAATAAAGAGGAAAAAGAGGATAAATATAAAAATATTCATACTTTTTAAGAATTTTATTTTAAAAATGTATTTATATAGAGATTTGCCTTATGTGAATACATTTTGTTGTATGGAGTTTGCATTTGAATGAAGTTTTATTTTTTCAATTTGAGAAAGTTAATGCTAGTTGAATTCATTATTAAATATTTATTACTTATAAAGAGCTAGCCGTAATTTCACATTTTAATTTTAACTCATAATCTAATTATAAATAACAATTATGCTATAAAAATTAATAAAAATCATTAAATGTGAATTCATCAAAAACCCTTAAACTTTCACTTCTCATGATATCAAAGTTGTAGCGCTCAATTCAAACAAACAATGGTCAATGAAATAAAATACTATTTATTGTCCAGTTAAGTAGTTAAAAGTTATATAATGAAATTATTCATTAATTAAGTATTATTGTTAAATAGCTTCCATGTTGGCCTTGAAATTTTATATAGCCAATTAGTATCGCACATTACCCAATTGAACCTAATGAAAATAATTGTCATCCAATTAAATGCATGATTGTGTATTCATCACTATACATTACAACTGCAGTTATGCAATTCAAAAAATGCAATTCCTTCACCGCCAACAATTAAATTAGTTAAACCTTAAACTACAAACTAAACTGGATTCAAATAAGTGACAATATTTATATCTCCTTTTTAGTTTCAATGAGAGCCATGAGAACGTTAGAAGGAGGAACGTTGTATGAATTGCGTCCAAAACGAGGTGTCTCAACTCCTGAAGACATCATGAGTAAATACACGTTTTATCCTCCGACTTTCAGCCCTTTGCAAATGTTCCCTCATCCGCCTGTTTACGAATCGTTTAATAACTATCCGAGTTGTCGCGTCTCCCCGCCGCAATGGTTCTACTACAAAAACAAAGGACTCAACGAATATTTCAATAACGAATATGCTGAATTTCCAAGAATTATGTCATCGAATTGGGGTGTGAATGAAACTCGGAATAACTCTTTTTGTTGCAATTGCACGATGAATTCTTTCCAAATGACCACTGGGGTCAATAAGCGTAAGAATCATGCTGAAAAGGATCAGAAGAGAATAAAGAATTTGAAAAGAATTGAATCTGCGCGAGCAATAAGCGAAAATCCTATGAAAGACGGGATACTCAAAGGAATTTTAAATCATGAGACTCAGATTGAAAAGAGTCAAACGTTAGAACTTTATTTAATTACATATTAATTAATAATTATTTCTATTAAACTATTATTACTAATACAAATTACTATTTTAGTTTGAGAAATAATAAAAACTTTTATTGGTTTTTTAGAGCAATTAAAGAAATGGAAGAGTTTGCTGTTGTTATTTGGGGTTTCGAAGGTCGTGGGGTGATTGATCAACTTGAAAAACAGTTTGTAGAATGGCGACTTCCTAAAGGTGGGAAACTTCGGTGCAAATCAGGTTGGGCATTTGTTCCATTCCCTTCCAAGTCATTGGCACACCAGGGAGTTCAATTCATTGAAAACACCTTTCAAACGCGTGATGGAACCAAACTCTCTGCTATTATTTTGCACGCTAAAAACGACGGCATTCGGAAAAGAAAGAAACCACACAGGAAAATTCCCCGACTTCATTCAAGAGAAGGTAAGTTTAATAAAAACTTTTGTAAAAGTCTAACTTACTTTACAATTTTAATGTTTAGCATCTTACGTTATTAAAATGAAATGAATTTTGGAATTAAACTTTATAATTTTTATTTAATATTTAAATAAATCTAATATTAAAATATGAATGAAATCCAAAGACGAACGATTACTCATTGTGTTGGATAATTTGACACTTGATACGATTTACTTAATAATGATTTACACTTTAATTCAGTTATCTGCATCTGTTCAAATAATAGCAAAAATAATTTATTTTATCTGCAATATCTTTCTACTAAAGTGACGTACTTGTATGTATAAAACCTTGCGCACATTTTGCGTTTTACACACAAGTTCTCATTTTAATGAAAGAGAAAATTCGCCTAAAAGCAATAATTCGCAAAATGTGATTCTTTAGATGCGAATATTTGGAAATTTTAGGAAGTGTTTCAAGTGAGATCGAATTGATCACATTGTCGAGCGACAGTGAGAAAGAGAGCGAGGGCGAGCTCGTCATTTGCGAAGGATCCGACTCGGGTGATCATGGACTCCTTTGTGGGATTTTCGGACGGACTCCGCCTCTGGAACCTTGTGCAGCCCCACAGAGTCCCGGTCCTTGGCATACACCCACTTGTCTTAACTTCACTCCACTTCTCCCAAAGAAAGCTTTCTCTTTTGATGACTTTTCCGACCTCATCTGCATTTCTTATGAGAACAAAAATTCTTTTTCATGTAATTGGTCTTTTTAATTATCTATTTATTATCAATAAATCACAAAAACGTCCCATATAATTTAAACTTGCGATTACTAAATTATCTAATTTTTTAATTTCATGTTTGAAAAATACAGTTGAAGAAATCACTGATGAAGAAGAAGAAAAGAAAGAGAGAAGCAATTTACCGATTAAAAAGAGAAAATCATGGAATGAAAAAAGTGAGGGATCTCTTCAAAGTGAATTATCATCTCCACTCTCATCAATGTCGTCGGAGCCGTCGGGCTCAATTGAGATTTTAAAATGTTCACAAACCCCTGAAATTAAGACAAGCGAAGAGAAAGTGGTGAGGATTAATTTAACTATTTATCTATTCTAAATAGATAAGGAAAACTAATATGAAAAGCTTATTTATTGCAAAACTTTAATAAAAAATAATATTTATTTGCTTAAAGGTCAAATGTGTCAATTGGGAAAAGTTTCGCGAGCCCTTTGAGCGCCCATTTGGAGGAATTCGTGCATTGGATTCAGCTTCAATTGAAGATTTCCTTTACAGCTCTCGACTTGAATTGGCTGTTGAAGGCGAGGAAGGAAGGAACACCCGAGTTGCACCTCAGAAGAGTCGAAGAAGAAGAAAGGAACTCAAAGCATTTGGAAAAAGGCAAAAACAACCTCAAATCCAATTCCAAATGAGGATTCACAAAGGACCATTTGTTTGATAAGATTTCAGAAAATTACCTTATTATATCTGACCTAATTTTTACATCTTATTAAGCCTAGTACTCACTTCGATTTTGAATGAAAAAAACTCTTTTTGTCAGCGCAAAATAAAATGAGGTTTGGAGCGGAAAATGTTAAGATTTTCGTTAGTGGTTGAAAAGTGGTAGTCACTTGAAAAAAGAAAATTCCAACCGGCTCGCTTTGCCTTCCTCCATCCACTCGGCTAAACCCCCAAACCAAACTTCCGCACTACCCAACCCCACCAACAATCCCTTTGCCTG